>CAJVPU010000482.1:0-17373 GCA_910591775.1 Dentiscutata heterogama | reverse complement strand
ATAAAAAAAGTATGTTAAAAAGGTAGTTTAGAAAAAAAACTTAAGTTTTGTTTTAGCAAATTTTGGTGCAAGTGATCATCAGGAAGAGTTAGTGAATCGGATCTACTTATTATATTTTAAACATTATATTTACAAACTATACTTATATCTAAATAAATTATAATTAAAAATATTAAAATATGGTTTAGAATAATAGTCCAAAGATAATACTTTTATTTGTAAAAAATACAGACAAACTAGTTGAAACAAAATCTTTCAATTTTACTTACCAATTATTTAGACCGCCAAACTACCTTCTGGCCTTTCAAAATATTTACCTCTTATCTAGTTTTTGGAACTACTATATCTTATTGCATCTTAGGTTAAAAAACAATAAATTTAAAGATAAACTACTAATAATTCAAGTTGGTTGTTATGTTTTGTATTACAAAAAAAAGGTTTTACAGTATATAACATGATGATTTTTACTATTAAAAGTACTTTAAAAATTACAATTAACTATATAAAAAAAAGATTATCACCAATCATATTTGTCCTAATATTGGCCAATCAAAACAAACTTCTGCTATGTTGTAATTTTAACAATGAAATTTATATTTAAATATATATTTACCAGTGTTGGGCAAATTAGTGGTCGACCAAAAATTTACTGGTCAAATTGGTTTGGTCAAATTGGTCAAATGGTCAAACTAGTCAGATTGGTCAAATCTATTATATAAATATAATATATATATTATATAATAAAATTATATTTAAATATACTATATGACCAATTTGACCAGCACAGATCATTTGACCAGACCGGTCAAATTGGTCAAATTGGTTTGGTCCAATAGTCAAACTGGTCTGGTCAAGCCAACACCGATATTTACATAGCACAAATCATGTGGTCTGTTCTTTGTTAAAAACACACAAAAGTAATGCAACACGTGTTTTGTGATATACACGTGATTATTTTTGCATTGGTATTAATAATGGCTACTAAAATTTTAAAAATAGAAAAAGACACTATTTGTAAATAAAAAAAAAAAACTAACCAATACGCCCGGAATTGCGTGAGGTAATATGATCTAAGTAAAAATTTTTTTTTGTTGCACTACTTATAATCGCCAGTGTATATAATTTTAACATAGTATACTAAAATAATTTATTTCGCATTTTAATATATATACTATTGATTGGTTTTTATAATAGTTAAATATACAGGCTGATAATGGATACATGTGACATTTATATAATATTAATGATGCAAAGTTGCATGATTTGGTTTAATCACAATTTTCTGTGTGAAGAACGATAATGTATAAGCAATTCACGATTGTTGGAGATTCATCATGTGATAGTATTTTGCCTGGTCATTTCCATAGTAAAACTTTGACTTTACTATGTAGCAACTATTAACGATATAAAAATAGAACACTATAGTCTAAAGTGTACATAGTAAAATAAAAACTCAGTGTTGTCATTTAAGCAAAAGTTATATTTTTGATAGATCTACATTTTTTGATGCATCATAAAATTTAAATTTTTCAAGAATTTGAGCAAAAATATCTTGATGACCGCCTAACTAAATTCAATTTTTTTTTTTGATTCTTCAGTTTTGTAGAATCAAAATAAAAAAAAAGATCGTCAAATTTGGTTAGGTGGTTGCTAAGATATCTTCGATCAAAGTTTTGAAAACATTAAAAAAAAACGTCTATCAAAATAATAGCCATGGCAAAATATAAAACTTTGAACGAAGATATCTCAGCAATCACCCATCCAAATTTGATAATTTTTTTTTATATTGATTCTACAGAACTGAAGGATAAAATAGAAAAATTTATTGAATTTATTTTGGCGGTCATCGAGAAATTTTAAATTTTATAATCAAGAACGCCACTTCAATTTAGAGTGTAACCGCAGATCTAACTTTTGTTGCATCATTAAATTGTTTAATTTCATGTGATCGACCCTGCAAGTTAGAGGTATCAAGAACGCATCTTTTGTAATGTGCCAGTATTAACTTATAAAGTGAATTAAAGAATATAATAGGATCGGTATTTACACTCAAGAGAAGAAACATGGGCAGTTTTACAGAACCTCAAATTCTACCTGATTACTATAAAATATTAGAAATTTCACCTTCCGCACCACAAGTAGAGATTAGAAAAGCTTATAGAAAATTAGCCTTGAAATATCATCCAGACAAAAATACAAATCAATGTGTTATTGTGTCAAATTCTTCTAATAAACGTAATGCGCTTAACGAACACTTTATTTCAATCAATGAAGCTTACAATATTCTGTCGAACGCAGAATCCAGAGCTAATTATGATATTCAACGCCTTACTGGTAACTCAACCTCAAACAGTGGGCCTTCCAGCACATTGGAAAACATGCATGGGCTATTTCGTGAAATCATGTCATACAAAGAAACTATTTCGGAGCTTTCTGGTTCATTTATGACTCGTTCAATTGAGTTAGGTTGGATTGCAGTTAGCACTGAAGAACAGCTTTTTAGCACTTATGAGAGGGAGATATCTTTAATAGAATCAAGTATTCTTGCTGAGCCTGGAGAATCTTCTACGCCACCTTTTAATCAATATGATGATGATCTTTCCGACAATTACCTCCCTGAAGATGATATAATTCAAATCCTAGAAAATCCTCAATGGATAGTTATTGATAAAGAAACTTTAATTCGCAGCCATCAACTTTCTGATTTTGTTGAATCACAAAATTTACTTATTAAATCTGTTTCAGATATAATTTCACCATTAATGATGGCTTGCTCTTATGGCACGTGGAGTTATGAAAGCAAAGTGGAAACGTTGAACCGAATTAAATCATTACAGTTAAAGATTATACAATATTTGGAAATTATGAATCAAAAGATAGAAACAGATGTGCAAGCTTTTGATTCCATCATTGATAAAGTTATTAATCATATAATATTGTTTCAATTGTTTATTATCATAATTGCAAATGGGTGACTTTGATTATATTTTACTTTTAGATAACAACAGATAATATTCAAGAGCAAATTGTAAACTTAAGCAAACATCCTATCATGAATAAAATATCCGGCGGTAAATTCGGACAAAATGGACATCCCTTATGGAATATAGCTGCATTCATAGGGCCGCCATTTGCTGGATATTCGCTTTACTGGTTTGTTTATTTACTTAAGTATGTAGAAAATTACATTAAATATGACTAAACCTTGTATTTCATTTAGGTCTATCCTATGCCTTATTATTTTAGGTGCGGTAACCGTTCATTTCAACGAAGGAGATTTAGAAAGTTTTAAACAATTTCTGGATTTGTTTGAAAACAGTGTTGCATTATTTGATCAAATTAAATCATGAAATTTACATAAATATTATGAGTAGTTTGATGTTCAAATCATATATATATATATGAATTTAATACTAGATATATAGTTTAATTCGTCTATGCTCAGTGCAAATACATAATATAATGCTTATGTATTAACCTAGTAACCTAAATTCATCACATTATAATTGCTATTACTACTCCTAAATTATAGGATAACCAACTAAATTTCTATAAATAATATTAGACCTTTTTAATATATTATCAATTAATAAGAATCTCCTAAATAATTTATGTATTAACAATTTTAGGTGATGGAGACCTAAAATTCTACCATATAGAATGTCTATCTAGAATAATGTCAATTTTTAATGCTTATTTTTTTTACTCTTTTTAGTCGTTACTACTTTAAAAGCACCCGCTCCATTCCCTGTAAAATCATCCTTTGCACCATTACTTCCATTTGCAAGATCTTTGTTTGGTTTACTATCCGAATGATGGTTTAATAAACTGTTCATCGGTAATCCATTAGCATCAGCCTTCCTTCTTTTAATAAATTCATCAGCAAATCGACGCCCATCTAAAGTTGGTGAGTTAGCATAAATAGACTCTTGAATAATCTCGACAGTTTCCGGGGGTGGGTCAAGTGGAAACGTTAACAACACATGAATGAATTCATCGACTTTCGTCATAAACCGTCATTTTGTGTATGCGTGAATTAAAAACAAAGTGCATTAATTAATATAAATACAATTATATAAAAATTACATAAATAGGATTATACAAAAATGGTCGCATATATACCATTTACGTTATTCAATCCACGTAAGGCATTTCTGCACCATTTTAAAAATTCTTCGGAAGGTGGTCGTGGCGTAGAACCTTCGGAGTAAGATGAGATATTACCGCCACTGTTATTGTTATTGTTGGTGCCACTCTTGGATATGCCCATATTAACAGTCGTTCTGGTACCACTTTTCAAGGTCTCAGTAGGCTTAGCAGATTGGTTTACAGCTCTAGAATGATATGCAATGTATAAGGTAATTTTCATTTTTAATATAATAAAAACTTATAGAATTACCTTAATCCAGACTGAACACCGTTAACCGACTTGTGTTCTGAGTCTAAAAGCGAAGCATCTTTAGTAGCTATATTCGTTTTTGAGTTCAAACTAATATTCGTTGGAGTAGTAGTAGTGACACGAGCAGACGTTTTACTTGCAACGGTTGTCCAGGCATTAGTCACAGAGTTTACTGATGGCTTCTATTAAGCATGGTTGAATAGTGATAAAATAAAAATAAAGTTAAATAAAAAATGCATAAACATAAATATAAATAAAATAAATTATATTTAAAATAAAAACCTTCGAATTTGCGTTCAAATTTCCAACGGATACCGTATCAGCATAGCGTTTTCCCATGCTATTTGGAGCTGTCGTTCCACCGGATGCAGCAGAGATATTCAATGCCTGTTGCATCTCGCGAAGCTTGTTGCGTTTCTTTATTGCTTCCTCTTCTTCTTTTTGAATTTCTCTAAGAGTCTTTTTTGGTGCAGTATTGTTTGATTGCCAAGCTGGTGTGGTCACAACAGGTGAAGTAGAAAGTGAAGACGAATCCGACTCGTTAGATGAAGCCGGAACAACTATGCCCCAAGAAGTAGTTGAGGTTGCCGCATCATCCTTATAAGGAGCAGGCGCATGTGAATTTGCGGTTACAGCAGCAGCAGCTTTTCTTTCAACTGCTTTTCGAGCTTCCATTTCTTGAATTTCACGCAAAGATGGCGTTTTTTGAGTTGGGTGATCATCATCTTTAGCCCACGGAGCGGGTGAGGATGGTGTTACAGGACTATTGTTAACCCACGCTGCATTTGACGACTTTAGTGGTTGAGGAAGTTTACCAGCAGTACTGTTTGTGGATGCACCAGAAACCACAGTTGTTTTTTTCTTTTTCTTCGTGCTGCTTTTTACGCTCTTCTTCCGCTTGAATTTCACGTAAAGAAGGTTTTGATCGCAAAGTTTCTTCCTTTTGTGTAGGTTGAGGGATAGGTTCATCTAATTTGGGCTTTGGTGATAATTCTATTTTATCCACCATATTAAATTTTCCATCGACTTTATTTAAATTAATTTTTTCATCCATTGGAGTTAGCTTTGACATTGATTCGATAACCTCATTAATCGTTTTATTCTCAAAAGTAGGTTCTTGTGTTTGTCCAACAATTTCATATGATCGATCATTAGTGCGATTTTGTAATCGTTCGTGATGTGTTGATTGTTGTAACCCAAAATTGGATTCTTTTCTAATACCAAAATACCCCGAATCTTCCGACTGTTGAACTCGAGAAGGTGTAACGCCAACACCAGGAGCTATTATTCCCCATGGCGAAACTGGGGGAGGTTGTTGTTCTGTCGTGGTTGGCCAACCTGCATTTCGCGTTATGACATCAATGAATGGTGAATTTGGAGCATTTGTAATCGGTGCTGAGACTGGTCCAGATAGACCAACATAATTTTGATGTTGTTGACGAATAAATGTATCTGGATAGGCATGTTGATTTTGCTGTAATTGTCTTTGTTGTAACATTAAATACTGTTGTCTCTCTAATTGTCGTTGATGTTCCATATAAGTTTGGGGTGGCGACACATTGAATGTCGCATTATTGTTGAATAATGGAGGAGAATTTGGAGTTTGCAGACGAGGTGAAAGATTACCACCATTTGATGTGTAATTTTCAGAAGGCCCCCACCCAGAGCTCGTCGTCCCTAAATCACTCCAACCATTTGATGTCTCATTACGACCAAACACCCCACCGAATTGATATCTATCAAATGGTGTTGTCGGTACAGACGTAGTTCCTCCGAACGGATTAAATCTTTGTTGGTGTTCTAAAAACAATTGAGCTGTGCTAGGCGAATTAGGCGCTCCCCAAGCTCGTTGAAATGGGTCATTTACCAACCGTGAAGAATTATTTGGCATAGAGATTGTTAATGATGGTCTATTTCCTATAATTGGTGCTGAAAAAGGTCTCTCATCATCACCAGTCTTTCTAATTAAAGCTCCTAGTGGTTCAAATGTAGCATCTTCCACTCTTTTAACCAAAAGACTAAGTACAAAAAATCCACCTTTATACCATTCATTCATTTCTTGACTGCTAAATGGTCCTGGAGTTTGTTAAATAAATCGTGGTTTAAATTAGGATAATAAGAGCACAATTAATTAACGGTTTACATTTATGTTGATAATTAACATACCTTGAATATTGCCACTCGGATCTCTATACAACCATTTAGATTGCTCTGATTGTTTTCTTGATTCTGAATTTAGACCGGTGCCAGAAAAGAGACTTGTTACCCCAGAATTAGTATCTCCGAAAGCACTATTAGAGCCAATTATAGAGTGTGCGGAATACTTAGTTTTTCCCGGAGGGGACATTGGTGGTGTGTTACCTCCCATATTTGGATATGAAAAAGCCTCTTTAAGTACATCATCATCTTGATCAGGGTCAAAATGATGTTGCAGTAGTAATTGTTGATGTTGTTGCTGCATTATATGCTGCTGACGATCCTGCATGATCTGTTGTTGTTGAAGTAATAGCTGTTGCTGTTGTAGTCGCAACTGATGCTGAAGTTGCTCCTGCCTTTGCTGAATTTGTAATTGTTCTTGTTCATGCTGCTGTAATTGCAGCTGTCGTTGTAGCTGTTGCTTCTCATTATGTTGTTGTTCCTTATCTTTTTCTTGCTGCAGTTGTAACTGCTGTAAAATTAATTGTTGTTCTAAAGCGTGCTCTCTATCAATATCACGTTCAAACTCTCTTTCAATTTCATTTTTTTCTTGCTTAATAATTGAATTTCGATGATTTTGTTGTTGCGGGGATAATTGCTCGGCTTCATGCCATCTTTGTTGCAATTGTGACTTCTCATTTTGTTCATCTGGTGGGTGAAATTCTTCTTGTAGATTTATATTATCATCCTCTTGTTGACTTTGTTCTTGCAACTCTCGCCACCCCTGAATCATATTTTGTTCTTTTTCTGCTTGCATATGTTGATTAACACGTTGAAATGGTGGTTTTTCTTGGAACGAATTCAATTCTTCCGATGATAAATTCATGTCCTCAACATTATTTATAGATTCATTTTTTAATTCCGAAAATTCCTTTTTGGAGGTAATATGATCACTTTGAGGAGATTTTGTATAATCGCTTGCATCCGAATGATCGGCTTGGCTTTTCTTTTCAATCTATATACAAAATAAGTATTAAAGTATGAAATTAAAACAAATTTTGGAATTATTCAGTAACCAACCTCTTGATCAATTTTTTTATTAGGTTCGGGATCATCTTTCTTTGATTTATCAAGAGATTCATCATCTACATGATTTCCTTGAATTCTAAACACCCCATTACTGTCAAAAGTTCCTACTGCATTTCTAGTTACCACGCCATTCCAAATTGGATCGTCACTAGAAGGATTTAAAGACCCGGGTGTTCGAGGTGGACGACTACTCCGTGGACTCGTTCGCCCGCTGAGCACTCCACCGATAATTCCACCAAATCTTTCTCCTCTGGGCGAAGTAAGCCCCGTATTGATATGTTTATCATTTCGTGGGGAATACGGTACTCTATCTCTTTCTACGCGCTCACCCCCTGTAATCACCCCCCCTGTAGTATTGGAGACGATACGTCGGGTAAGATCACTATTAACAGAAGCACCCGATAAAAGCTAATTCGTAAAGGCACAAAGGGAAATGAGCAATGAAATATTAATATAATAGTTTATTAAAATTTCTTTTCGCTATAAATCTAAAAATTAACATCTATACATCAATGTAAAATTTTTAATAATAATAATAAAGATCAGCCAAAGAAAATTCCTTGGACCTGATATATCTAAACATTCGGCCGATATTCATTATCCACAAATTTATGACCATAAATTCATATATAAACGGATATATGTTGAATGTTTGTAGTTGTTCCAAAATAACAACTATAACATTTTTGAATTCTTTTCCTATGTACATATACAGCGATATCAATTAGATACCTTTTGTTCCTGTTCTGTTGGTACTATCAATGCCATTGGTTGTAACGGCTCTTCGCTTGTAATATATTCGTGCCGTTCGAACTCCAAAGGCAATCCTACCGGTTTATATAATTTAATCATGAATTCCTTGGAATATTTGAAAGGATTTAAGGCGGAATCATTAGAACCAGGTACATCAGATTTCTCGGATGGTTCGTGTTGAAGGGAACGATTTAATGTAGCGTTATTACTGTTTGCAGCCGCCACAGAAGACCAAGAAAATGTACTTGTGCCCGAGACGTTGTTGTTAACGTTGAAAGTAGAATTTGGTGTATTATTTGTGTTGTTACTTGCACTGCTGGAATTATTTGACGAAGCGGTAGTCGCATTGGTAGCCACGTTAGATGAAAGCAAAGTTGGGGAAGTAGAACGATTGCTATCGTTCGCTGGAGTTTTTGGAAAACGTCTCATCCTTGAAATCGAGAGTTTTGTTTGTGACGTTAGCAAATGACAAATTCAGAATTTTTGACACCTTAGAGACTCTCTTTTTCAAATCTAAATTACTGGCAGTTCCAGCCTAAAAAGGAAAGCTTGTACGGTCATAAATTTTACGGGTCACAAAGCTTACCACTCTGGACCAAAGTTCATGGTGTTGCTCGCAGCCATTGTAATAGTGAAGAATTTAAAAACTAGTTGTGCGGTAGGTTTTTTGCTCTTTACGTTCTGATGTGTTCGCTTAAAATGCGTTTATCACTTGTCAGAGTTGACTAAGTGGGCTGAGATAAAAAAAAATTAGTTTTATTATGTGTATTAGTCACTAACTTATAATAGTCATGACGTTATAACAATGATACTATCACGGTATCACCTGGACGCTTGATTGTTTTTCTATCCGGGTTTCAATGAATTTGATTGGCTGGCTATTTCATAACCATGTATATAGCTCATAATACGTATACTAATTTTTCAAAGATTCCAAATTTAGATGAGATTTGCCTGAATACTACGTATAGTATTTTAGTTCACATTAGAGCGCGAAAAATCATGACCGGAGCGTTTGTCGATAATATAAATCAATCATAAAAAGCTTAATAGCAATGAAACTTAGACCTTCAAAGAAAAGTTCTAATCGAAAAATATAATCAAAAGAACAGAAGTTATATTAGGTTCTATGAAGTTTTTAAAATGTGCTAACAACACGTATTCGATCACTTGTGTCCTTTATTTATATTGAATATATTGATATACATTATGTAATATGATTCCCTTCATTTTGTATATCTAAACAGGAAAATACTAATATAAGACTTAGATATGGATTGGTAAATTTGGTTTCTTCTACAATAACATTAATTTGTTATTGTTGAAGCAGAGGTACGAATTATATATGTTTTTTCTTTGCTACAGTAAATCTTGTTATATTGCTGTATGAACTAAAAAAATCATTTATCTGTAATATGTTGCTATTAACGATGACAGCTTTTTATCTATGCTGTTGTGCGGAAAATTCAGAGTAGCTGTAGTCTGATTCGTTCGAAATTTTTAATAGATTTGAAAAACTAATCATGATATAGCGATTTCCAAACACATTCAGTCTATATTTAAAACAGATAGTTCTCTGGACATTGAAAAGAGGATTTTAGCTAACTAAATACATTGAGAGGTCTCATTTGTAATTAATGACCTTAACAAATGCATCTAACAAAAATTGGTGTGGAAAGTATGTATAACAGTAACACCTTAGCTTAATGAATTTTAATTCCGAACTAATAATGAAATTTCGAATTCCCTGGTTATTTATTACTCATTGACCGTAACCTATGAAATACTGAAAAAATACTGAACTAGTGGACTTGCCATCCATACAAAGTATTGAAATGGTACAAATGTTTTTTTTGAAGCTATAAATGTCTTTCAGAGTATTTTACATGGGCAATTGTGTTAATCTAGGGTTATATCTGACGATCTGGATAGTCCGAATATTACTAATTATTCGGATAAAATTTTGATTCAGATAATTTAAACCGGATTATCTGACTATCTGGTAATAAAATCATGCATATATAACAGATAAGTAGGGATGGTAAAAAATCATTTTTCACCGATTTAAATCATGCGATGATTATACTCCAGATATGCTGAGTTTTAAATTTAATATATTCGGATCATAATCATAACATGATTTAAATCGGTGAAAAATGATTTTTTACCATTCCTACAGATAAGTTAACATTGGCAAACTGAGTTTATACTCGGACTCGTTCTTACATAATAACGACGGGAGAGAAAGTATCTGCACGATTATAGTTCTTTATCCGGTTTATCCGAATATCTGTCGGAGTTAGTCACGGACAGATAAGCAGATACGGATAAGCTCTGAACGGATAAATGGATCCCATCTCTGTTAACAGATAAGGTAAAATCACACGATCACCGTATAACAGATATATTGTCACGTTAAGTATAAAATTTTATTGGCTTTGCAAACAAAGGCGAACACGAGATACAGTATATAAAATTAAAAATCGTTATATTTTGAGATTGTTATTGCTCAAACACAAATCAGTGCAAGTTTAGTACGACAACAAGAAAGATTTCAAATATTAATTTGTAGGCATAATGTTCAATTATGTATACTCGTTTATTAAATCAAATTTATGATGTACTGTATAATATAAGCCGGATTAAAATCGAATAACTGAATAAGCATCTATTTATAAATCCGGATTAAAGGAATATAGGATAGGATGTCTATCCGGACACCGATTCGATGTCCGGATCCAAACATTAGCATTAGGTATATCGTTGCACAACTACTGCATTAAGAAGAGATGCTTCTGTCAAAGTTTGTAATTCGTCCTTAAGGTCCTTAGATGGAAATGTTGTCTGTAAAACGTAGTTGCGTGTTGCTTCTCCAACTCTCGAACTAAATAAATTTATGCAAAAGTATAATCAATATAACAATAAAACATTTAAATTTTCAATATTATAACGATTTATAGCATACGCGTTAATGAAATTTCGAATATCGGAAACGGTATGAGTATGATTGAACCTAGCAAGCATCCTGCACGACATCAATTAAAAAAAAAGGTTCAATAGCTGTAAATAGAAAATCATCATAGAATAAAATATTTACTCACCTCGTTCCATCACCTAGACGAATTTGAATGGATGTTATCGGTAGTGATTCATCAATAACTAGTTCGTTCAATCTTGGTGTTGAAGAACTTGAAGGGTATGCACCAGGTGTACTACTAGTTGCAACTGTTGGTGTTGGACTATAAATAATAATAATAATAATAATTGAAATAAAATAAAAATAAAATCCATGAGTTTAATGCCATATTATGGATTAACCGACCTGCCGAGCCTTTGCCCGGAACCTGAGAATGGCTTGATCGGTTGTTTAGGTGGTGGTTTATAGTCTTCATCCAGCCTACGTTCCACACGAATATCCACTGGTTGATCATATCTTACATTTAGCCAAGTCAAAGGTGCACGTCTACGCAAATAAATAATGAAGGATTAGTTAGTATCTTATTCTAATTAATTGATAAAATGGCATCTTTAACTACCCATTATTAATAGCTTTAAGGAATTCTTCGTTTGCTGGATCATCATATGCCATTAAGGGACCATCCTCGATACTAAACCCATCCCTCCAAAATGTCAAATGACGGACAACCTATAAGGTGTTATCGTTAAAAACGAAGAATTTTAAAAACATTATTTGGTAAATGTGCTCACCGTTCTGGGTGGCTCAACGGTGGAAGGTTCTGATGAGTTCACTGCAACCGAAGGCTCTTCATCACTTCCAAGTTTGTAACCTACGATCGCAAAAATATTTCAAATTTATGACATAAATAATATGTAGAAAAAGAATCTTACCAGTGCCAGTAAAGGTGTGTGGAGCCGGTGTAGTTTCGGGTTCTTCAACATATCCACGCCCACCTCTTATACCAAACATAGAACATAAAATTCAAGAATTATCTCACTATGTAATAACAACATGCAATAACAGCACACTTAGATAAAATCTTCTCTTACTCAGTTGCCTTTTTGAGAATGTCATCAACTAATGATCTTGGCTTGCCGGGTTTTTGCATGAAAATTCCACTGTACAATAACAAAGACAACCCGTGAATATAATACCTTATTCCATGGACGATAATTTAAAATTAGCTTTGCACGCTCACGATTTTTCACCGCCGGCAAATAGATTTTCGCGCACTTCTTCTTCCTCCTCTTCATCCGACTGCTCCTTATCATAATCACGCAAAGTAGCATATTGGGAACTAGGAGCAGATTATTTGAATCATTAGAAAACACTTGACAATTTATAAAGGAAAGCTATGAAATATGCATTTGACATACTTTTTTTTTTGTGTTGAGCCAGAAGCTGTGCTATGAGGCGCAGGAACTCGTGTTTCTTGGAATGAGCCTTCAGCATTTTCCCCTTCTGCATCATTTCCGTCATGTTCATAATAATTATCTACCGCAGCCTAAAAATAACGGAGCACTTTAGAAAATTCATGATTTCTAACTTTATCGCTAAGAGACCTAGAAAAGACTTTTAATTACATTGAGGTCCCAGTTATTCGCTTCCAAATAGAAACGAGCTTGTTGTTCGTCACAAGAAACAGACGCGGTAAAGCGTTCAATTAATTCAGAATGATCAGACATTACGAAAAAGTTAAACTTCGGACAGAAATGAAAGAAGATACCGGGCGTATTTATATATGCTCGATGTTACACTTGCAGGGTATCGGATCGAAAATTAGATCGACTGGACCAGCATTAATGTAACGCAGGCCAAATTATCAAATATCCCTGATAAATATAAAAATACCAGTAATGCGTAACCACATCCTATTCTGAATTGAATTTTACCAAGAATAATGGTAAAGCTTCTAGTTATGGTTAATATTACATATAATCTTTTGATATAACTAAAAATAATATATTAATTTCTTAGGATCGATTTAATCTCAACAGTCAACTTGAACATTGTGAGTATAAACTTGTTTATTAATGGCTTAAGAAAGAAATGCATATTAACATATCCTTTCAGTACAATCAAAGTATGTTGGAACAGGTCATGCAGATACGAATAAATTGTGAGTAATTTTTTGTGTTTTATTCCATTAAGAGCACTTCTATAATTACTCTTGACAACCTATCCATAGCGAGTGGTTGGTAAATCAACACAGGGATAGTTATGCGTCGTATATTGGTCACCACGCTTTGATCTCATATTTTTCCGTGGCGCAGAATGAATGTATTGCTAGAGTCAAATTTGAGTTCATAGAAGTAGGCAAAATTTTGTAAAAGTTGTTTCTTTCTGAATTTAAATACGCAGCTTACATATATATATATATATTTTTTTACTTGTAAAGAAAATGTTACAGCCTTGTGGGGTGCCCGTACCTCGAGATGAATAACTAGGCTAATGCGTAGCATTATAGGGCCGGAGCTAAATATTTAAAATTTAATTTTTAAATAAATATACAAGTTGTTTTTAATTTTTTAAATTTGTTACTATATAAGGGCAAGTGGGGTATTATGACGAAGTTGACAAATTTCGAATGTATTGTGTGATCTATCGATTAAAATCGAATGATTTTGGTATCATTTGATTCGTTTCATTGAGCTGAATCGATTGATACCAAAATCATTTGATTCAGGTCACTAGATCTCGAGCTATGATAATTTAAAGTTTTTTTTGTGCTAGAGGGTATTGTGACGAGTTGGGAATATCTCGTGACCCTGCGTCAGAATCTAGCGATTTTTATATCATTCGATTCTTCTCGATGAGGGTATAAAAATCGCTAGATTCCGATCACAGGGACACGAAATATTCCCAATTCGTCACAATACCCATTTATTATCTATGTATATATTCTATATAACTAAATGGTTTAAACATGAATATCTCTTGATTCAGTGATCCAAATTGGGTAATTACTATACCATTTGATTCCTCTCAATAAGAGAATCGAATGTATAAGAATCGCCCAATTTAGATTACTGAGTCACAAAAGTGTTTATTTGTAATATTGCAAAAAAGTATATTAATTTTAATATCTTACAGTATAGCAATCAGAATTGAATAAAACTTCTACCATTTGATTTCACTCTATTTCTATCACAGGATTACAAGATATTTTGATTTATCACAATATCCTTTATTATAACATTTCTTTTTTATCTTATATACTAATAATACTTTTTTAATTATATATAACTAATTAAATTAATCTCAAATCAACTCAAATTTTACAAAGCCAGTTTAGTCAATTAAAAATAAAATAAAATATACAATTTTTTTTTTTTTTTTTTTTTATTCTTTGATGATTTTGCCAAGACTTGTGTACAGTTTACAAATTAATCTTGAAAGACAATTATGGTTGAAAAACAACATAGCTACAACTAAAAGCCCAATCTTACCCGGTTATCTATTGGTACCTAGCTGTGACTATTATACTAACTCACAGATGATTCAGATTATGTGCTAGCTTTTAAAGAACTAAAATATTAAAACTACTTTCCCTTCTAATTTTTCTTTCTTCTCAAGGGGGCATGAGACAAAGAGGGGAAAGAAATAAAAAGTTTTTTAACAAACATGACAAAAAAAAAGAAAAAAAAACAAACAAAAGAAAAAAAAATTAAAATACAGATTTCAAAAAAAAAAAAAGAAAAAAGATCTAATAATATTATTATAACCTATACAAGGCTTAAAAATTATATAACAAATACAATATCTGTATATCTCTGCTGTAAGACTTTGCCTTAATGTATTAGTTTCTTTCTAACTATATGACCAATTCTGGGTATACCTTTAACCAGTATATAAAATCTTATCTCAAAAACATGTGAATATTGTGTATATTGTATACTTAATTTATATAAATAATTTTAAAAATTAGTGTACTATAAATTTTTATAATACTATAAACCATTTTATATAAATATTTATTTAATTTATATACTATATATAAAAATAAACTGTGTGTATAATGTGCTCTATGTGCATATTGAATTCATATTATTTGCTTTACAACATTTTGTTTAACAATAATTTTTTAGTAATATTTTTTATAATATTATTAAAAAAAATAGCTAATAGACAAATTGTTATAGAGCAAATAATATAAATTCTGCATAATTAAGATTTTATTAATAAATCCAGTACCTATCTAGCTAGAAATCTTGTAAATTTTGTACATATTTCTAGCTAAAAATATGTGAAAACTTTTAAAAACGTGCCTATAAGCATATTGTATATATAGATTTTATATAATGAAATTAAATATTATTTTATATAAAATTAATTTTTTTTTATATAAAATTATTATCAAAAAAATACTAGTTATAGTTACTAAATTTTTATAATGCCTTAAAAAAGTAATTATTTCTAGCTTTTAGTATTTTTGTTTAATATTTAGTAGAAATATTAGTATTTTATTAAATTAGTAAAAATATTTATATTAACAATACTATATATATTTAAATTAAATTATAAATCTAATAAGAATATAAACTTTTTAGATTTTAATTTATAAATACTAACTTACTTAGTTATTTTAATAAATACATATATATAATTTGCTATAATTAAATCTATTTTTTTATTTGTTTTTTTTACTTAAAATAACAAGTACAGTCAGATCTTTTTATTATTACCTTCTATATAAGCATATTTTTTTATAAGTATTTTTTTAAAAAACAAACTATTATTAAATATAATAAATTTGATCTCTATAACTATCACACTTCTCTATATTTATATATATTTATATTTCAAGTATGTAATTATAAAGAGATTTGATTTATCTTATTAGATAGATTTTATAGTCTATTATAACTATCTCTTTTTTTTTTTTTTTTTATCTAGTTTTTGACAGAAAGACTAATTATAATTCATTTTTACTGTACAAAAAAATACTAAACCAAATATAAAAGAAAAAGAAAAAAAGTAAATAAAAAAAAAAAAATGAAAAAAGTTAGAAAGCTATATAATTTAAATAGTAGATTAATATATAAAAAGATAAAAATAAAAAAAGTTAGAAAGCTATATTATTTAAATAGTAGATCAAAATATAAAAAGATAAAAATAAAAAAAAAAACCAAAAAAAAGTGTAAACTAGAAATTAAAAAATTTAGATAACAAAGATTTTTAGATAAAAAATTTACTAACCAGACTACTAAAATTACTAGAGTTATACTAGCTATATATTTATTAGTTAATTTTTTAACTAGATAGCTAGTAAATGATTTTAGAATAAAATTCTAGAAAAAAAAAAAAATATGCAACAAAATTATATATAAAGAATTGTACGATCTTTAGACTTAAGCTTAAGAAACTTGAGTTTGAACAAACTATTGTCTTTAGATAATTTAAATTGGAAGACTGAAGATACCAAAAGTACAAAATACAAAAAGATAAAATAGAGAACTTTGCTTTGTGAATTTTAAAAAAAGTAAGAAATAATAGAAAACTAATTAAAAAGTTTGTGCTTGAGATATAAAATATATTATAACAGTATTCTAAAAAGTAGTATAAGATACAAATACAATAGCAGCAGACTATATATGCTAATTAGAACAAAATTACTTTATAAACCTATATCTGTATATAAAAATAGTAATATAATATAAGGTTTATCTTGAAAATTAGCTAAAAGAAGTTTTAAGTTAGATATTAATCTATTAGTATTATATAGATTTATATTTACAAGTAGTAAGGTTATATCCAGATTTGATTAAAAGTAAAGTACAATATTAATTTATTAGTATTATATAGATCTATATTTACAATTAGTAAGGTTATATCCAGATTAGATTAACAGTAAAGTACAAAAATTATAATAAGAAAGTTTAAATTATAACTAAATTGTAAGTGCAAGCATCTAATATAAATAGCACTAAAAGTGCAGTGGCTAGTTGTATTTTTATTACAAAATTGTGTGAATTTAATAATAAATTATCAACTAAAAAGTTACTTTAATAAATAAAAAAAAAAGAAAAAATAAAAC
>CAJVPU010000481.1:0-17375 GCA_910591775.1 Dentiscutata heterogama | reverse complement strand
TTAAAGAACAAGAATTGGCCTTCCTTAGCTTAATTCCAACAAACCCCAAACCATCTTATCTTAAAAATCTTATAAAAACCACTTATAAAAATACAAAATGACTACTTATCCTACTTGGTTGAATTCTCAGATTTACAAAAAGGTGTATGAACTCCAACACCTTTGTACCTAGTTACAATATACAGGAACTATTATTGTCAATCCGAACAATACAACAATTATACAGGATACAGATCACACATGCAGTATCCCTGCAAGTCTCAACAGCCAAATTACCTCTTTTAGAAATTCAATTGAGATGATAAAAGCAGATCTTGTATCTCGTAGGAATGACCAAATATCCTCAGTATCTGTACCTATAGAACCTAATCCAAACAAGTGCTTTACTATTCTTTTACGAAAATACAAAGAAGTTATAGACCGGAAAAACTATAACTGGATTAATGCATTGGCATATGCCTTTCATATGGGAGGTATCATAAAGATGATATCAAGACTACAATTGGAAGAACCCAGGCCAAAACTTATAAATGAGTATTCTATTTATTTTAGAAGCAAGGATATGACCATATTTATTAAACAAGTTATATTAAAGTTAAAGACTTTAATGATATCAACGTACATGACTTTGACACTCTTATAAATTTCTGTGATAGTCTAAATTTAGATTTTATGGAGTAAAATCTTAAGGGAAGGAAAATGTTACAAAGTAGGTTGTAATACAGAGTAATACTAGCATAGCATAGTATAGGAAATATTCTATATAATATATTATTTATTATATTATTATATTATAGTATTATAGTTATCATTATATTATTATTATATTATTATTAGTTATAGTTAATTATATTCAGTATAGAAGAGACTTCATTGGGTAAAATAATATGGCACAGTAATACTGCGGCTAAGTAAAATAGTACACGATACAAGTGTCTCTAAGTGCCTCCGAGTGCCTCTATACAAAGTGCCTCCGAGTGCCTCTACACAAAGTGCCTCTGAGTGCCTCCACACAAAGTGCCTCTAAGTACCTCTATATGGTATAGCAATTATACCATTACACTTCTATCTGTAGAAAAGTTATAAAAAGGGAGCATTTGCCCTTTCTACCCAAGTTAGAGTTCACTACCTTCTCATAGAATCTAGCCCCACCCTTTTACCCTTCTCTACTTGTAAAGTGTGATATTCCCTCTCTAGGGTAATTCCTACAGGCAAGGTTATTACCATGAATTTATTATAAATAAATATTATTATCTATAAACTGTTATTATCTTGAACCGTTTGCCTCCTGCTATGAAGTTAAAGTATATACTTCATGTCCATCTCATGTATATTCATAAAGTATATCACTGCACCGGATGATCTTGTTACTTTGCTATATTTATACTAAGAAGGCTATAGCATTGTAACAGTGGTTTGTTTTATATAAAAATAATATAGTTATAAAATTTTAATAGTAATGTGATTATATTAAGTTTTTTTTAATAATAAATTTTTCAAAAAATGGTGCTTATAATGAGGTGTAACTATATAGGAGGTAACTGTAAAGGAGGATGACTGTATAAACTAAAGATTTGGCAAATCTAACTTTCTAAGCCAATAGATTAAAAGCTTTAAAAACTAAAAAAAAAAGTTTATATATTAGAAAGAGATGAGTATATGAGTACTAAAATTTAAGTAAGGGTGTAGTAGCTTAGTGAAGTGGTCTAGTTGTCACCTCTCCAAGCAGCAGGTCTAGAGTTCAAATCCCACAGATGATGATTTTGAAAATTAAGCTTGTGTTTGGTAATGATTATCTATTGATCAGTTGGATTTACAATTTGTAATCTTGGTTGCACCATCTTATTATAAGAGCTTTGGCGTATAAATACCAAGAAACTAGAATGATCGAAACCCGTTTGGGAAGACCTGAGTAAGGAGTAGTGGAAACTTTTGACAGTGCCACAAGAAAACCGAATTCAGAACTAGAAACTGAGACTGGAGAACTGAGTGACCAGGTCTTTAAGTAGGAGATACACTAGCCAAACTGCTGGATCACCAACCAGAGAAAAGAACATGTGTTTTAGAATTATATACCAAAGAAAGAGAAACTATAAGGCACCTAAAGCCTGGGCAGACCAACCTTTTCAGGTTGCTAGCTAGAAACAAGGAAGAGACTGATAAAGAATCCAGAAAAAAAAAAAGTTTGAATGTAGATACTGGGGTAGAAATGAACCTTACAAGAACAGAGGATATGTGTAGCTTGGATAACCAGGCTCACTAGTATATGGGTAAAGCCATAGCACAATATCTCTGAACCAAATCTGGAAATGTATGAGATGTAGAAGGATTTAGGAGGCATTTACTATGCCTTTCCTCAGGTAAATACTAGTTGATTAGATTCAAAGGGTTTATCCATAAAGAGGTAAAAGTTAATGGGGAAATGCCAGCCTGGATGGTCTTTGTACAGCATGAGATGAGATGGTTTGAACCAAATGGAACAGTGCAGGACTGGGAATATCAAAGAGTTTAAATGGGTAACTCCCTAGTTGGGTTATAGATACAATATCTAGTGTAAAACCTTCGGACGGACTACTTAAATAGGCACCTAAAAGGTGCATGTATGGCTTGATATATTTTTATAGATCTAGAAATGTACTGCAGCATGTAACAATATAAAAATGTAATAACATTTAATGTTACTCCTAATAAAGTTCACCTGTCATGGCAATTTGGCAATATAAAAAAAAAAAAAAAAAAGATTTGAGTAAACTTTGCAAAAGCAAAAATAAATAACTACAAAATAAATAACTTCTAATTACTATACATGGGTTAAGCCATAGTGCAAAAACACAGATAATATATGTGTAAAACATAAACTACTCCGCCAGGTTTACCACTCTCAAAAAATTTTAGTTTGTAACATTATTTAGGTAGTAAAAAAAAAGAATTATATAAAAAGTCATGTTTTTAACTGGTTAACAACGTTCGAGCTTTGATTGGTCGATCATCATGATAATCAATTAACTTTGTACGACCCAGCCGTTGAATTTGGCCGGCATTAAAAATCAAATTTCATAAATCGCTACTTCAAATTTTAAACCAAACCAATCAGATTAATAGGAATTAACAGACAACGTGATATGTAACCGATCAAAATGCTAATACTTTAATATATATGTACTAAAATATTGGATATACCCCAAAACTATAATCTTCGCTTCGGCAACCTTGCACACCAGTAGTTCGGGAATTACGGAAAGCAATTTTTTGGCGGTTTAATAATTCAGAATATTAACTTCAATGCAGAAGTGTATTTTTTTAATAAACGGAGCACAAAAAAAGGCATGCTTATGGGCACGAAGAGCATGCCTCAACTCAATTGAAATATTTTTATAATAAATTACCATATGAATCATCATCATTTATACGTATATTAGAAATTTATTACAAACCGATTTTCTTTTTTATGTAATCAACTTTGAAACAAATATATTTTTCAAGAGGCTAATATTGATAAGTCATTGAAGAACTCGTGTTACAATACAAAAATCATTCGACTAGCATTAAGTTTAATTTTAGACATGATTATACCGATATGGAATCATATTTCCTGAGTTTCTACCAGACTAGAAAAATGATGATTTAATTGGCTGAGGCTAAATTTGTCAGACAGTTCATCAATCCCTAAATAACAAATTCATTTGAATGCCAACGCTAAGTAATTTAAAACTTTAGAACAATATGTTTATAAACGAAGTGCGCATGTGTATTTGTTTTGGATTGTTTGTCACACGGAATATTCAAGATTTAAAAAGATCTCCGAAATGAAATTTAAAGATGAAGAAAATTCTTTTTCTTTATAATGATTTTTTTGTTCAATGTCTAGGATAACTTTAATGAAAATTATCGTTCTATTTACGATATTATGTGCACTACCATGCTATTCGATAGATTATCCTCAATATCCTGCCGATGAAATACCAAATCTATCTCTAACTCCTCCCTTAACGAATTTTGTATTGCCATTTCCTTCAGTACCATATAATAATTATAATGTTTCATCGTTCGTAGAACCAAGCAGCGGTCTTCATGTATTCAGTGCAACAAGTTATCCGAATGGACCGATAATCCTACGACTAGTTCGTAGTGGTGCAGATAACTGTTCTGAGCCTTACTTGTATCTAAGATTAATATATCCAAATGAAAAGATCCTCAACATTGATACAAATAACTCTAATATAACCGCGATTCCTACTTTTAATTTTTGTCCAATTTCAACCAATCCACCACGTGACTTGATTCGTATTTTTCCCTTGTCATATAATCATACTATGATCGCGTTTTTACAAATTAATAATGGGACTGGTCCGGAAACTCATGAGGAAATTGGAAAGTTTATTGATTGGGAAGGGAATGTTATTCAGTAAGAAGTCAAAACTTTTTTTTTTTATACACACATTAATTCAGATTCGATATTAATTCTAATCTATGATTCGCATAATATAATTATCAATTTAATAAAGAGAATTGAGCCTTGGATTTATCAATTTTACTACAAACGATGCATCATCATTGGGTACATTAGTGGTCGATTCTTCCCTGAGATATGGATTTATATGGGTTAACCGTGTGTCTCAAAATGCATCTATAAGATGGCGAAAATATTCTATTACGTAAGTTTTAAAAATGATCGTGATTCAATATATTTGAAAACATTGTGTAATAAAAAAAATATATACATATATTATAGAGACCAACGTAATGTCAGCATTGCAAGTAATAGCAGCTTTCCTATAGTTCCAACGCATCAATACAAAATAATTGCAACGATCGATGGTGGATATTGTTTCGTCATGACGGGACCTTCAGTCAATAGTAATACATTCTTTATCGACGCTTATTGGATGGCTAGTGTAGTATTTATTCGTCCATCTCCATCATATTATACGACACAGCCCTCATTAATATATCAATACATGTCACAAGCAATTTCAATGAATATTGAGACATGTGATAATACATATTATGAACCTGGGTTAGCTTGTGTTTTTAGCATTAAAAGTAACATTTCAAATACGCCTACACGTTACGTTAGAGTAGCATTCTACTCAAGTGGGGGTGTAAAAAACGCAACGACATTGAGCATCACTGATACTACTTTTAATATTGATACGATGTACCAATTATGGAGTGGTGGATATCTTTTAGTTGTTCGTTGGCAACCTAATATTAATAACACTTTCACTGGTTATATTTATGATCTCCAAGGAAATTATTTTAACATATGGGATTCACCTTCATTGCCTGGGAATCTTGTGATCCCAAATGGAGTATTTACTAATAATACTGTTTGGATGTTTTCGGATGTAAATTCTGCAACACCAAATACAAGCAATTGGACATTAACGACAACTGTTGCAAAAAAATTTGTTACTCTCGGTACCTAATTTTTTTTTTTTTGTCATTTTAAGAAAGAAATTTCATGAGTTCTAATTGAGTTTTAATTTCGGAAAATTTTTATAGATCATGTTCCTGAAAATTTAGATATCAACATAACATTCCCAAATATAACTGAAGCTTATTCGGACACGGAACTAGCGATCAACATGACATTTTATAGTCAAATTGCATTATCAGTAAACAATATTACAATATATCAAGATAGTGGCAAAGATTTGATACCAAGATTATATTATAATGCACAGAACAACAGTAATAAATTTAATATTTCATCAGATTTTAAGGTGATTTCGATAACGATTCTGAGTAGTACATTTGCTTCTCCACAAAGTCAATATTATATTGTTATGGATAATAATTTTCTTAAAGATTATATATCTAATGAACCTTTGCCAGGTGCTAACTGGAGTTTTACAACAGGTGAGAAGGATGACATTTCATATGTATTGCGTGAAGATTATTGATAAAGTATATTGGAATTTGTAGGAGCAAAACCAGAACAAGACCTTGGGGGTAAGTTTATTATTTTCGTGAGATAAATTTTAATTATCGAACTAATCATAAATTAAATCTCTATCATATAATATCCTTTATAAAACCTAAATAACAACTAATTTAGGTGCGGAATACGCATTGGCCCGTTTAAACACGAATGAGTCATTTAAATTCAATAACCTTTCGAAAAGCGGCAGATCAGATTATCTCAAAAATTTAGCAAAGGAACTTTCACATTTAGTTCCAATAGATCCCTCAAATTTAGTAGCGGTTAATCAATTTCAATGGGATAAAGATGCTAATAATTTACAGATTTTATTAAAATTTCAAATATTACCGGGAAACGATAGCGTGAATGATCTTACCGTACTGAAAGTTATTGAAACGTTGGACGATTTGATAACAAACAGAGATGTTACATGGATATCTAATTCAAATTTGAGCAGTAATTTGGATAGTCAATACGGATTTATGCATAAAAGTAAGGTTTAACAATATAAAGGTTTAAGTACTCTTATCCTATTGTGAATAATCACACCTCCTAAATTTTGATTATTCACAATGAGATATATAATAAGTGTAATTAATAAAAAATTTTAAACTATTAAAATTTTTTTTAGAGAACGTTTGGACTCGTTATGGATATAATTTAATTTTCATAGGACTCATTCCCTTTTTTTTAGCCGTTCTTACACTATTTTCATATCGAGAAATAAATGATGTAAGTCTAGTGTTTGAACTATCAATATTTAAGTTATAAATAGAAATTATTTTTCCAGCGTATTGAAATTATTTACTTATGATTATTTTAGGGAAACAACTTTATACCATTCAAAATCTTACTTATTATTTTTGACTTTGTTATCGACTTGATGTTTGTACTTATACATTCGAGGGATTTAAACATCTTGTTTTATCCTAGGTATTCCTTTAGATTTCACTCTTTTTATTTATTTATTATTTTTTTAATATAAATTTCTAACAAATGATTTTTCTGTTGTGCACTCGTTTCAAAAAAAAAAAAGTTTATTTTGCCTAGTAGTACCATTAGGATTCAACATAATAATATCATTTTTCCTATTAATCCATGAACTTTCACAAGATACAGAATTCTATGAATGGTTTAGAACATATCACAACGTAGCGGCTATATCTACGCTCTGTTCTGGGATAGATATTAATATATTGACATTAATAACATCGAAATTAGCAAATAGTCCATTGTTTAAAGCACCATTATCTCAATCAAGTAAAGATTGGATATCTCGTGTTAGCTGTACTAATTTTTTTATTGAAGATGCACCTCAGTTGGTTATCCAGGTTAAAAATCACCATTATTATTATTACTATTATTATTATTTTATTAATTTTCAATACAATGTTTATTGACATACATTTTCTTGATTGACATTTTTTTTAATAGATATATTATATAATATGGTCAGTCAATTATGACATAATACCTTTTATAAGTCTAGTGACATCCGCGTTACTTTTCAGTTGTATAGTTATTGGTAGAATATACAAATGTTTAAACCGTAAAGAAACACCTAATTATTCCACCATAGAAACATCATTTCATGACCATCATGACGAATCATCATCGAAGTACAGCCACGAATCTATTGAATATATCCAATCGTCACCTAATGTTGTTCCTGAGACAAGGGTAAGCCCACCAGGTCATGTGTGGATACCAAATTTCGCAAATCATGGTATCCCAAGAACTCATTCTGAAAGAATTAATTTACCGTTAGCTCCGTTGGGCAGACATAATAAAGTTAGTGCTATGCCAATTGAAAAACCACAAATTATCACAACTAACGAAAATATAGAAAACATAGAAAGTATAAGTGGTACACCAGGAATTACGATAACGCATATTGATGGAGAAAGAAACGGAGGAGAATTTGAAGATGGTAATGTCAATAGTAAAAGTTATAAATATAATAATGGAAATTATGGACTATTGAATTATAAAGCAGCGGATAGTAACGACGAAGAGTTTGAGCAAGAAGACCTTGATATAAGACATAAATATCATAATAATTCACGTTACAACCAATTGAGTAATAATGCAATGGATAGTTGATCACAAAGCCCAGTATTATCAACATAGGAACATTTGACAAACAAGAAAAAAGTTTAGCTCATATATTCAGCCTGCATTGTAAAAAAAATGAGTATCCTTGTTTTATTAATTAAAATTTCATATTCTCGGTTTTAGCGAATATTTAAATATTTAAAATTCTTAAGGTAATTATTTCTGACAAATTTAAAACGACTAAAGAATCAAACCGAAATATTTTCGTCTATATATTGTGTAAGCATTAATGTAATATATATATATTGTATAATTTGATGAAATATTGTTGTATTATTGGTGTTATTTGTATTCATTTGTATTTAAAAGCAAGCTTTAGTATATTATTAAAAAAAAAAAGCAATAAAATATGGTTTATAATAATATCAATGTTCTTGTGTCTTTGAAATCGATATTATAATTCATGCATCTTAAATAAACGTGTATAATAATTATCAAAAAAAAAAAGAAAAGCGTGTCAATAACAGAGCATTCAATTAAACAAAGTTTAACAGAGTTTCAATAATAAATTCACATTTGTAAGTATGCATACGATTAGTTGTTTGCTGTTATAGTGTTATCGTTAAAAATGATTCGACGTTTATGCGACATTTAACTCATTTCATTACTAAAATGTTCTTTAAGAATAATGTTGAGAGTAGTGATACAAATTGACAAAAATTTTGCAATCGATTAGTTGTCAACTAAACGATTATTCGATTTTCAATCGATTTTTGTTCGATTCTTATTCGATTTTAATATAAGTTGCCAAAAAATTTTCAATCGATTAATCGATTAGTTGTCAACTAATCGATTTTTCGATTTTCGATTTGTATCACTAGTTGAGAGTAACGTTCATAGCTAAAATTGAGGATGATTATATATACACTTAATTGTGCAAAATAATCCGAAATCGCTAGATAAATTCTACAATCCTTTCAGATTCACCGAGAAAAAAAAAAAGACACTAAGTCTATAAAAATACGTCATAGGCAGCTTAAACTAACGAATCGACAAAACTTTATTAAATCAAGATCTGGATAATCTTTATAACATATCTGATATTATGAAAAACAAAAATGATCAATACAATGAGTTGGCAAATTTTGAATATTGGAATAAATATGAAAAGGTTTATTATGGCGGTTTGCAAAAAGGTGTGACCCATTGATTTTCATGATGATGATGGCGGAGAATCTGTGATTCTAAATAGGGAATCTAAATTTAAGAATCATTAAGAATCATTAAGAATCTATATAAAAAATTATATAATTATTTGATCAGTGATCAACAATGATCAATATAAAAAGCTATATTACGTATTTATTATATATAAATTATCCGACATGTCTTATGTGAACACCGAACGATTTTTGTGTATGTTATTCGGCCACCTCCTAATACAATACACAAATTTTCATTCACCTCTTAAGAGGTGAATGAAAATTTGTATATTTATATTAGAAGGAGGCCGAATAAGATACAAAAAAATCGTTCGGTGTTTACGCCAGACATGTCGGATAAGCGTATTATTGGTCAAATTGTGGCCGATAATCGCTGATTTCTTCACAGCAGATACCGTATTATGACGTGACCTTCGGCCACGTCATAAAAACAGTATCCTAGTGAATAATCAGTTATCGTCCACAACATGACCAATAACAAGTACTTATTATTCACGTACCGATTTTCAAGAAACAAAATTAAAATATCGTCGAGGAACTTGTTTTAGTTGCCGAAAATGCATGTATTGTGGAATTGATTTGCGACAAGAAAAATGTAATTGTAACTTGTCTAATGTGCCACATAAAAGTAATCGGACAGATGCCGTCAAATATGCGTTTACACGAGTATTCAATCCAAATTGGATAAAAGAAAAAGTAGAATTTGTTCAACAAAGAATAGAACATTATAATTATTCATTAAGTGCAAAAGAGGCTTTTAATTTTACTTTGTGTGCTCGATGCAATAGTATTTTATTAAGATTATCTTCGAAAGTGAAAAAGCTTAAAGCATTATCAAGTTCTACACTTGATAATGATATCAATAACTCTTCTGAATTAGAAACATGTGATCTTACTATAGCAAGTGGAGCTTCCGAATCTGAAGAAAAACTTGATTGGAATCCTAATGAAAAAGAGTATCATGAAGAGGAATATGAACCTAATGATGATGAGTCTTTATCTGGTGAAGAAGTTAAATACGAATATAATTATGGAGTTTTTATCAAGTTTGAAAATGGAACATCTCTTCTGGCAAAATGGTATACAGCTAAAGTATCTATGGTTGATGAGCTACTTTCAGAAATTCATATAAATATTGAAACTTTAATGCAGTTGATCCAAATGATTATCGTATTGCATTCAAATCTGAAAAGGCAGCAGGAGCGGGTACTCAACTAGTTGATACTCAAGACTTTAAAAAATTTCAGGCTGATTACCAAAAATATAAATCTAAAAATATCAATATGGCCTTTTTTATAACATTTATTAGGTCAAATATAAAGTGCAAAATAGATGTAAGTACAGTATAGTAAAATATAATATTTTATATTATACATATTTATTATATATAATAATATAAATAATTTTAAATACTCATTTAGGATCGTGAGCCTAATAATAATTCAGACGATGATATTGTTACAGATTTGAAAAACAAAAATTCTATTCTTAAAACTTCAAATCTATCTTTACTTGAAACATCAATTGCGAAAAATGTCTTAGAAATTCATAAAGAAAATCATTGCACAATTCATAATCGACCATGTTTAAATAAAGATGGAGCTAAAAAAAATCATATTGAAATTACTTTCATGATGCTTTCAATTTGGGTATCTGAAATTGTAAGTATATAAACAACTTTTACAATGTATAATTTATTTTATATTATAATTATTTTTAAATATATATAGAATAAAGCAATGGCATCACCAACAGAACCACCTACACATCCTTTGTTTGTATATAAATATTTAACAAAAACAAAAGTGTCATCACAATTGCAATCTAGTTCTATACAATTTAATCAATCTAATTTGATGCAACAACCTAATCTAATACAACAATCCGATAGTCTAATTTGATACAACAACTCAATCCAATACAACAATCTGATTTGATGCAACAATCTAATTCGATACAACAACCCAATCTAATGCAACAATTTAATTTGATGCAACAACCTAATTCGATACAACAATCTAATATAATACAACAAGCTAATCTAATACAACAAGCTAACTTAATGCAACAATCTAATTTTATTCAACCTTCACTCTTTTCGGGTCAACATTATATGCCATCTTTATTTTATAATCTATTTTCAACATATATTCCTTTACAAACTTACGGAATACCTTTTCAAATGCCAATTCAATTACCTTTACAACAAATATTACCTACAATCAAAAATTTTTTAAGAAATATAGATAAAAATGAAGATACTGAAGATTATTATCAGAAATTTTTATTAAAATTTGAACAACAAAAAATTTCTGTATGACTACTTTCTGAATTATTAAATAAAGACTTTGAAAAATGTGGAGTAGATACTATTGGTGCACGCCAAACTCTTCGTAAATATGCTGCAAAGTATAATGCATTATCATATAGCAAATTGTAAGTTAAATGAATATTTATTTATAACCCGCTATATTAAAGAAATTATTAGAGTATGAGAGGGTAATTTGAGAGCATGCAACTAATGGATATATAGAATCTAAACAGCTTTCTACAAAATACTAATATTGTCTTAAATAATTTTTTATACATGAAAAAGCTAATTCTATCTGGTTGAGATCAGGTGAATAAGGAGGAAGAAACTCTATATGTACTTTAAATGCATTTAAATATTTAAGCAATCCATCATTATGATCAGTGATGATAAATTTTGGATTTGGACATTGTCCAATTGGTTTTGGACATATGTCCAATTAATTTTGGACATATGTCCAAATAGCTTGAAAACAATTGGACATAGTAGCCTTATCATCACTGAGAGAACTTATGCTTGATTAAGAATCGTTCACACAGGATTCAGATAGTTTTACTAATAAAGTTCCATTCTTGGTCAGAGTGGATAACTTTAGGGGTTTCATGTCTACACACAATTTCTTCGAATATAAACTTGGCAAGTGTATTAGCACCTGCATCTAGTACTGCTTTTGCTTCTGGCCATCGAGTTAAGTATTCGGTAGCAACAATGATATAACGGCTATCTTGCTGGGTAATCAGTAATGGTTCTACAAGGTCAATTCCAATCCATTCAAAAGCTCGTCCAATTTGAATCGGATGAAAAGGTTCTTTTCAAGTTCTCTTTTTCTAATTTGACATTGAGTACAGGTTCGTACATATTCTTGAATGTCTCAGTACATTTGGTTCCAATAATATCTTTCTGCTATTTTATAGTACATAGCATCAGTTCCTAAGTGTCCAGTAGTGGGGTGTTTATGCATCATATAGAGGATAGGTTCTACTTCGGTCTATTTAACAACTCAGAAGGGATGGTCTGGGTCTTTACGATTTTCTTATACAACAATCCATGTTTAGTCTGAAAATGTTTAGCTTGCCTAATTAATTGTCTCTTAGCTTCTTCTGTAAAATTATCAGGTATCCTGTCTGTTTCTATATAGTTATACAAATCTATATAGTGATCTAAATTCATGAAGAAGAGGTGGCAATTGTCTAAGTCGGTAAGCAAGATAAAGCATCGACATTGAAATGGATTTGTCCAGGTTTATGAACAATCTTAAAGTTGTAGGGTTGAAGTTTAAGTATCCATCGAGCGATTCATCCTTTGGGTTCAGCTGTTTGTAACCATTTAAATGCGATGTAATTGGTTACTAATACAAAAGGATTAGTATCCAAATATTTATGAAAATGTTCGATAGCCCATACTACAGCAGCACACTCTAACTCAGTGGCTCCGTAGTTTAATTCTTCCTTTTGTAGACTCTTGCTAGTATAAGCAATTGGGTATTCTTTCCTATTGCTATCCACTTGGCTAAGAGTAGCACTATAGCCAAAATATGAAGTATCAGTAGCAAGAATAAAAGTCCTTTTGAAGTTTGAATAAGCTAGAATTGGAGCTATTGTGAGCCGCTTCTTTAGCGCTTCGAAAGCTTCTTGTTGGGCAGTCTTCTATTCATATGCAATATCTTTTTGCAGTAACTGATTGAGAGGTTTAGCAATGCTATAGAAGTTTTGAATAAATTGTCTATAGTATCCAACCAATCCTAAGAATGATCATAACTAGGTTACATTTTTAGGAGGTTGTATCTTCTCTACTGCATCAATCTTTTGAGGGTCTGGAGCAATTCCTTTAGGTGAGATAATATAGCCAAGGAAGAGTAAACTTCTCATCTAAAAGTTACACTTCTTAAGATTAAGTTTTAATTTTGCTTTTCTAATTCGAGAGAATACTCTTTTTAAGTAATCCAAATGTTTATTAAATGTTCGGGAGAATATTATAGTATCATCCAAGTACACGACTACAAATTTCCATGCAATCCCATTATATACATGGTCTATTAATCGTTGAAAAGTAGCTGGAGCATTACATAGTCCAAAAGGCATAATATTAAATTCATATATGCCATAGCAGGTAATAAAGGCTGTCTTTTCTCTGTCACGTGGTTCTATGGCAACTTGCCAATATCTACTTGCAAGGTCTAGAGTAGAGAACCAAGAGGATCTTGCAAGAGCGTATAATATCTCATCTATTCATGGTAATTGATAAGCATCCTTTTTCATAATGGCATTCAGTTTTCTGTAGTCTACAAAGAATCATAATTTACCTTTTTTTTTTCATACCAGGACAACAGGTGAGGTCCAAGGGCTATTGGAGGGTCATATAAGCTTATTATCCAGCATTCTTTGCAATTCCACTTTTATGAAAGTCTGTTCACTTGGAGGAATTAAATAAGAGCGAGATCAAATAGGAGGTATATCCTCAGTATAAATTCTATGAGTAACAAGGCTAGTTCGTCCTAATTCAGTCATATCAGTTGCGAATAGGTCTGCAAATTCTTCGAGTAAATATCTAAATTTTTGGCCTTGTTCTGTGGTAAGAGGTCCAATGTTTAAAGAGAGTTTATCAATTGAATACTCTTCATATAGAATAAAAGTATCAATTGTATAAACTTGGCGTAGTATAAGGCTCGAGGTTTAGTCCTGAATGTCAGGGTCATCAGGTAGTTTTTCATCCTGCCTAGGATTTACTAAAAATTTTGTGGCTGTGCTAATAAGGTAAGAGCTTCATTTTGACGTTGAAAATGTTGGTTATTTTCTTAGAGGAGTTGGATTAGTTGGGCATTTTTATCCTTGAGGATGTTTACACAGTCCTGTAATTGTTGAATAAGATAGGCCTGATTATCCAGTTGCTATTGTATCTCAACTATAGTAGTGCTAAGAGGTACAATTTCTTCTACAGATTCTGGTTCTGGTTGAGGAGGCTCAAAGAGAACTTGTAAAGAAGCACAGTCATCACATTGTCCTTTATTTCAGTCAAGCTTATCTTGGTGTTTCATGTGCAAGCATTCCTTACAGAGATCTACTGGGTAGGTAAAGCTTCTGCGCATTTGGGCAAGGGCATATTCTTGGTTAAAATCTGGGTGGCTAGTGTCAAAAGAGTTTTGGATGACTTGATCCAGTCTTGGATAGTCTTCTTCATCATCCAATAATCCTTGTTCTGCTCGAAGGACTAGGGTCATATCTTCATCAATCCACTAATTGTTAATTCGATTATTAACTTGAGGTTCTAATGCTTTGAGAATGGTCTGATCATTTTCATGTAGTCAGATAGTGGCTAATCGGAAGATACGAGTCTGGTTTAGTTCATATTAGTATTCAGCATTTTGGATAGACTCAGTATAATATCTAATTCTGGTCCACAGATTATAGTTATGGTTGTAAAGGACATCTTGGCTGGCTTTATATGCGTACAAATGTTCAAGGTCGCAAAACCAGAGTTCAGCTCGAAGACTATCGAGCCGATACATTTTGGAGCGTGGTTCTGACTTTTGGCAAATTTGGCATTTGACAAGAAGTTCACGGCCTTCACAATGAGTATAAAAAGCAATGCTCCTGGGGTCCTCATAATCTAATTCATAGTGAAAGTTAGTATAACATCCATGACAAAACATCTGGGTGTCCATGCTTCGAAGATCTTCAGGTCTGCATGGGGTTAAACATTGACAACAATGATGGGTGCGGTGTTGGCTATGATGAGGGAGTCGTCTGGCTTCAACCTCATTGCAATTGCATCCACATTGGTAACTGAAGTTCTGCTTCTTAATTACAACTTGAGGGCAATTAGTTGTAATGTGTCCTTGTTCATTACATTCCCAACAAATGTTTTGAGGGCAGTGTCTGTAAAGGTGGTCTTCCTGGTTGCAAGTATGGCAGGTAGTTCATCTGGGTGCCTGTTGGGAGCAGTGAGATGCAATATGTCCTAGTTGCTGACATCTATTGCACTTATTAGTTGGGCAGCTAGCGAAGAGATAATCTGGTGATCCACAGTTTCCACATATGCGGGCTTTAGGCTGTCTGTGTCTACATCTAGGCTGGACAACTGTCTATTCTTCAAGGTCTTCTCGTGGAGTATCACTATCACTAGTGGTTACTACTTCAGTAGCAAAAGCTTCATAGGGAGTAAGATACTCCTGTTTATATAAGTCAAGTTCAGTTGGGTCAGTGATAGTAGATTGGGCTGGAAGAGGTTGTTGGGATTCATAAGTAGTAGGAACAGAGTATTTTTTGTTCTTCCACTTGAAAGAATAACATCCATTCTTCCAGTTATAATTGGCTTCAATCTTCTAAGACCAATCATTGCCAAGAAGAAGAGAATAAGAATTGACATCAATGACTTCAACATTAATTAGAATGATAGTGTCGTCAATTTTTACAGGTAAGTCTCAGATAATTCCTAAAGGTCTGGTAGAGTTTCTAGTGGCAGTGACAATAAGACTGGAGGAAACTTGGTCTATTTTGAGGTCTAATTCCTTAACTACTTGATGTGTGATTATGCTAATAGAGGCTCCACTATCAATAATTGCTTGATAGGGTCTGTTTCTAATTTGAACATTATATTTGACTGGGGTTGTAAAGTTCAAAGGTGTTTGGAGATTGATAGGTTGTTGGGCATTATAGATGGATAGTGCAGCTCTAATAGATGGGTTATCCAAAAGAGCTTCCCATTTAGAAGTACTAATAGGAGTCCTATTCAAGGTATGGTCTTGGTCTCGGTAATATACATCTCAGTGGTAAGGGGAAGGTAGGCGATTAGAGCGAGAACTAGGGTAGTGTGAGTGATTCCTGTTGTTATCATTTCTGCGATAATTGTCTCTGTCACGAGATCTGCTCCTATTTCGATTGAAATTGTCTCGACTACGAGGGCGAGAACGAGAATACCAATTATCCTGATTGTTATAGCGAGGGCAACTTAAACATTGGTTTTCATCTTTCTTCCTAGTATTGCAGTTGGTGATGAAATGTCTAGTACGTCCACAATAGTGACAAGTGGGAGGTTGTTTGATTTTTTGGGCTTACTGGGGTGCGTTTGCATAGTTGACAGAGGCTGGTGGTAGCTGTTGTTTGGCAGCAAGATTGATACTAAGTTGGGCAATCTGTTCAGTTAATTGTTGAATTGCCTGGTCTGTGTCTGAGGTGGGTTTTGACATAACATGTCCAGTTTCCCATCGTTGTGCAGCAGTGATAGCAGCATTCAAATCTGCAGGTTCGGCAGCCTGTACTGCTATTCCATACTCGGGTCGGAGACCTTGGATAAAAAGTTGAGTAATAAAAGTGACAGGGAAGATACCGGTGGGATCTACCCTTTTTCTTAATTTTTTAAACTTACCAACATAAGCATCAACAGTGTCTGTGCCTTGCTTAATATCGAAAAGTTGTTTTTGCCGAAGTGCTTTTTGCTGGGTTGTACTAAATCGAGTAAGGAAGAGATGTCTGAAGCTACGATTTGCATGGGCATCATCTTGGTAAGCATTGGGGGCTGGATGTAAGGATCGATACCAATCAGCAGCAATGCCTTTTAGGTAGACTGAAGCGAGCTGGAGCTTCTAGTCATTTTCCCATTTGTTAGCTTGGGCAGCTCGTTCGAATTTGGTGATCCAAGTGTAGGGGTCCTGTGAACTATCTCTTTTAAATGGCTCAACCATGATAAGAGTTTGCTCACGTCCATTTTGCAAAGCAGTTGCAAGAGCATTTATAGCATCAGCAGCAGCAGTAAGAGTGGCATCACCCATGTTTGGTTGTAGTTGAATTTGAATAGGTGGAGGAGTAGGTGGTTGTTGTGGAGCGATTACAGGTGAAAAAGTAGGCGTGTGATATTCACCAGT
>CAJVPU010000480.1:0-17395 GCA_910591775.1 Dentiscutata heterogama | reverse complement strand
AGGTTAAGGGTGAATATGATCCTGCAAGAATTTTATCGAATACGATTTCTCGAGACCAATTTATCAAACAGATTTAAGGATACGGTTGAACAACTTGAACCAGATAATCTTGTTTAGTGCTAGCGACTTGAAGCTCGGCCCAAGCATTCAATACTGAAAGCTTAACCATTATTGCGGCATGAGGGCTTAAATCTTTAACATCGCCAACTTTGGTCACACTTGAATTATCTTTGCATCGTTTTATATACAGACAAGAAAATTTAATCAAAGAAAATATAAGTTTGTGGTGTAAAGTTTTAATAATTAAATACCTTTACAATTTTCCAGAGCAGTGGTTAATAATTTCAATATACGTCCCATTCGATGTAACTCTTTCACAATACCGCTTCCAACAAATACAGCACATACTTTGACAGCTGCTGAAAGAATTTCTGGAGATGAATCGGCCGTGAAAGCAGGTGTTAAAGCCGCTCCTATTTGTGCCTATGTTATTGCACTCGTTTAGTGAGTTGAATAGTTTTTAAAATGCAAGAAAATACAGACCTGATATTGTTCTAAAAGAGCCGCTTCCTCAAAATCTGGGTCAGGTGTTGCAGAAAATTTCTAATAATAGCATTTTAAATAAGAATAAAATATATGCAATATAAATAGACAAAATTAGAACATTATTCAAACCTCAATCACATCTCTTAACAATGTTAAACCTTCCAATCTCATTTCACCCACTACAGCTGTTGAAGCTGTGAAAGCCATTTTAATAAGTTCAGCCACCTTTAAAACTAGATAATCTTTACCAGCTTGTTCACCCTTTTTAGCAACTGCTAAATTAAATTGATCTTTATCACCACTGGCATGAACAATTTCAACAACTTGGTGAAGGCATTTAAGTGCAAAAAGTTGCGTTCGCCATCTGGGCGGTATTTGCATGGTGTCAGATGAGAGATGAGCTTTTTTCTCAAGGCTTCGACGTCTCTGTACACTGACATTAATGCCAGAAGATTGTTCGATACCAAATCCTTCACCTTCTTCGTCAACGCCATCACCAGTAATATCTAACGTCGGTGGCTCAACAGGTGCACCTGCACTCGCAACGGACCCAGTTCTTGACATAACCTTACGACATAATTCAACCCATGATGAAGGACTTTCAAGAGCAGTCTGGCTTAGCCAGCTTTTGACAATATCTTTCACACCATCAACTTTAGGATCTGTGTCTAGCAGCGAAAACAATTGATTATCTAATCCAGGAGCAGCAATCTCAAACACATGTTTAGCATTACGTTGAACTAGTTGGTATAAACATGTAATGGCAACCTCCTTCAAAGGGAAATGCATGCTTGAAAATTGAAACTGCAGGAATGCAACTAATCTCGGTAAATCCACATACTGCTGAGCAAGCATAATGAAATGTTGAAGACAACGTATTGATTCAACAATAACAGATTGATCATCATCATTTCGAAGTTCAGTCATCAAGTTTAAACAGAGATTTCTAACTTTCGGATTTGTCTGTAATTCTGGACCTAATGTACCAATCAATCCATATATAATTTTACCAAATTGTTGATATGCTGATAAGCCTAACCTGACATTTGTAGTACCAACTGTGCTACCGCATGGTTCGTGGGTATCGGCCATATAAAGTTTAGCAATGATACCTAAAGTACTACTCACATATTGCGAAAACATTGGTCCAGCAGAGTCGATAATCTTTGATAAAGCGTAAAGCGCCCAAAAATGTACAACGGGGTGTGGATCACTACTGAGTGATAATAAGATTCCAATCAAAGTTTTAAGATGTCCTCCTGCAGCCATACCGCCAACATGACTATAAATACTGCCAAGGGCCAATGCACTTCCAGCACGCGTGTCTGGATCACGGTTGTTGACGACCTGATCGACAAGAAGTTGCATTTGTGTTGGGACCATATTGCCTCCCACCACACTCAACAGGCGTCCTAATGCATCGCTAGCAGCATGACGCAAATATGCATCCGGATGAACTATCGCTTCCTATATTATTATTAAAAAGAAAATAAATATTGTAAATGTTGCATCATTCATAGGACTTAATTGAATGGATAACTTGACATATGAAACAAACTTGTAATAATTCCATGGCCAAAGCTCCAACTTTTTTATCAGCAATACCGGGCACTGAAGTTTCTCCTTTTTTTCCAGAAATATTCATGATATTTTTGAATATGGCTAATAAACATACAACCATATTTACTTGAAGGGCCATTTTCCTTCCTGGGCTTTTTTCTAGTTTTGGATGTCTCACTGCTTTGATCAGTTGTTCCAAATGCGATTCTTGCACAAGCGCGCTCTGTAATGGAAAAATTAATGCAAAAAGCTCAATGCTATAATCTACCAATGCTGATGCGGCTGGAACAGGTTTTGGTATTTGAAATGTAATTGAATTTGCAGGTGATATCCAGTATGTGGTATATATCATTATGGAATCATATTCTGGAGCCCCAATGATTGGCTGCTCAAGCTGTAAAATATTATGCAAATATTAAATAAAAGAACATTGCACATGAAATTATATCCGTATAACCGCGAAATAAGGTTCGAGCGTATTTTATCCATTTTATCTATTTACGCGTTTCTTTATCCAATTTATACGTTACTTCATCTATTTACGCGTTATTTCATACATTTACGCGTTATCTCATTTACTTACGCGTTATTCATTCGTTTACGCGTTATTTCATTCACTTATACGTCATCTCGGTGCATTTTTTTAGAGCCCAATGTACAAATGCCATAAATTCCGTTTACGAGCGTTATTCACGGTTATACGTGCATAATAACAAATTTGCAACTCGAACATGGAATTCTTGAATATTCAATGTATTACCTGATTTTCTAGGCGGCTTTCGATCAAATCTCGGTTAAGCCAATCTCTTACCGCAACTCCGCGTCTATTTTCGTCCTGATCATTATCGATAACATTTGCAATATCAACAGTCATTCCTTGTAATCTACTACTAACACCATAAGCGTATTCATCACCAGTAGTCCAGACGCTAGTAAAAGATCCTGACACTGCAGCAATAGCAGCTGTGATGGTAGAACCGATGTTTTTTTCTGGATCTGCAAAATGCGATAAACACATTTTCAGGAGTTGTGAACTGAGATTATCATAGGAGGATATTGGCCTAATAGCAATGAAGCATTGAAGTATTCTTCGTTTTAACATATTTTCACGATCAGAGAACTTTAATGAAGTTGAAGGGAATTGATGCGCAACCGAAGTAGCAGAATTACTTTGTGTATTTATGTTATTAGATGAAGTAGCAACTAAGGTTGAAAAAATTAGAGTATTGTTCAGTAAAGCTACCAGTCGCTTAGCTACATCAGGAGTTATCAGCTTGGAGTTATGTAATAAACAGCTAAGCATAGCTCCTAAAACACATTCTCGTACATGTAACATGAATATCAACTCAGATTCTGTACGATTAGACACAAAGTCTTTAGAAACTGGTTTAGGTAAGGCTGTTTTCCACAGTAAAAGTAATTGTGGAAGATGTAATTTAACAAAATTGGGCCCTAAACACATTAAGGATCCTATAAGAATCCATGCAACTTGTAAATGTATACTAGCAATTGCAAGGTCCTTGTTAGCGCTCGATTTGATAAGTTGCGTTGAAATAGAGAACACACGTGCGCTTAATTCAAATGAAACATAAAGTGGGCGAGCAGGCACTACACTTAAAAGTGCCGCTAGTCCATAAGCATGGCCCAATGTTCGTTTCGGTAAATCTGATGAAACAGAATTATTTGTTAAGTTGTTCAAATCTTTGTTGACAAGAGAAAGGATTTTTTTAATAAGTTCTGATAATTTGATAGGCAGAGAATAACAAAAGCATCGAAGACACCATGCAGCTGTAATCTGTACAGAGTAACTTGGGTGGCTTAAAAGATTAATCAATGGATCTACAAGTATATCCTTTTAACAGATATGAGTAGTTACAATTATAAGCATTTATTCTTAATAATGATAGTAAATTTACTCTATTTATTAAGATGAAACTTATATACAATACCGAAACAGTGCTAGCTGCTCCTCCTAGATCTAGCAATAATCCAGATATCTCATTGACAGCACATACAAGAGACAATTTTGTTGGTTCAACTTGAGTGTGCGTCGACGCTGACCATTGTTTGACCCAGTTATGTACTAGCTCTCGAACAGCTGTCACTTGACCTTGTTCGCTTAGTAGTCTTGTACCAATAACATCGCGTAACAGCAATCCACAGTGTTCACGTACACTGAGTGTATCATATCGAGAATTTGCATTTTTAGGATGGGACACAAGTTCTTTCAACAAATGTCGAGCAATTTCCGCATAATTCAATTCCACATATTTAGTTCCCAATTTAATAAAGAGAGCTGAATAAGTTTCAATAATTGCAGAACGCACTTCTCGCGTAGATGGTTTATTATAAATTGAGGATAAATGTGTTAACATCTCTTCGACAGATAAAACAACCTTAACAGGATCTGATGAAGAACCGAGAGTAGGACTTCCTGGTGTTTGTGAGGAATGCGAGCTAGGATGTGATGTGGTGGAAGTTTTATTTTTGGTTACAGTTGAGGATGCTAAGAAGTCTACTTCTCCTTGTGTCCCTGCAAGCAAAGTCGATATATATGCAGCTACAGAACGACGGATAGTTTGATTAGAACCATCAAGTACTTTGACCATCTGAGAAATCAATTGATCTAATTCATTAGCTGTAATTGGATAGAGTTGATGTGTATTCTTGGCTACTGAATGCATGCACTATAATAAGGAAATAAGGAATGTCAGAAATAATGATTATTAGAATATATGCATTTAAACTTGATTCTCACAAATACCTTGATAGTTGCATCTCTAATTATCAAGGCCTTATCATTCAATCCGGCTCTTAATTGTTTCATAATGTCCTTTATAAATAATTCTGTTGCTCCTTTAGCTGCTCCTTCAAGCGCTCTGGTAATTGTATTAATTGCTTCCAAACGAATAATTAGCGGCTAAATATTATTGAACATAATTAGTATAACCTATGTAATCTTGTATTTTTTTTGATAAATAGTTTAAGCACACACTAACATTGGCTGTATTCTTAGTAGTCTTGAGGCAAATATTGATTGTTTCGGGAAGCAATGACAAAACGCGATCTCCAATTGATTTCATAATAATGCCGACACAATGTAAAGCTACCCTACAAATTATATGAATATCGTTTTAAGAAATGTAAAATTAAGATTTTTGTCGCGAAATAAAGCAAATACTTACAATTTCTTTTCTTTTTCAGCAGCACCTTTTCCAGCATTAACAAAGCTTTGTAAAGTAGTGATGGTATCAAACAAAGTTCTTGAATCACCCTTTATATAAATAATTACAAAACATCTTGCAATAAGCTGCCGAATTGGTCTACTTGGTTTTGGTGAAGTGAATGACATAAACTTTAATAGCTGCTTTTCAAGGTTGGCTTGAATTGATTTCACTGTTTCCTAAAGTATAATTATTTAGGAAAAATGAATAAATAATGGATAAAATTCTATAACACTAAAAGAGAATCAATAATTAAAAATAATAAAGTGAAATTCAAATAAATATGAAAATGGCTAAACCTTGTCAGTTTTCTTTAACTCTTTTTCTAAATTCGCCAACCAATTAAAAACATATAATTCTTGTTTCTCGGGGTTAACAACATTAGATAACAACTTCTGTTCATCAAATTGAAAGGGTTCATTGAAGCTTGGATTTGGTGAATCTCGGCCGGCTGTGCCCGATGAACGTGGAGAAGCCATTATTGCTAGAGATATATTGATACTTTTTTTAGTCGTTTTGCCATTTATTAATTAAATACCGATCTACGGACACGTGCCGATATGAATTAAATGTACATGCGTATGTAACTTAAATATTTTTATCACAAATTTTTTTCGTGTTCGAAGTAAATTTTATTTTTACTATTTTATATATCAGATATCGATAATTTGTACTTATAGCAAAACAATGACAACTCAATTACGCAATAAAGGAATAACATTAGAGGAATGGGAATCAAAAACCCAACTTACGGAAGTACAAAAACAGAGTGTGCTGGAACTTCAAGAGGCCTGTGCAGAATTACCATTACCTGACGGTGTAAGCAAATTAATTTTTTTTTTTCGTAATTCAATCAATTTGTGTAGAATTTTTAATTCAAATAATACGGTTATATGAACATTTCAGTTTCTAAGCGATCTTGGCTCAGGGACACCTCAACTTACATCATCCCCAACTCCAATGTCTATTAAAGATAGCCATCGATCATCACCATATCCTGGTTCTATATCATCCCTATTTTCCATTCCAAAGTCACGTTCCACAGTTAATCTTTTGACCGCAGAATCTCAAGCAGGAGAAAATTCCTCTACCTCATCATCACCTTATGCTGTTCTTGGAATACCACAACCAATTGAAACTACACAGCAATTTTTTGATTGGTTTGCGAGGATGGAAAATGATATGGAAAAGGATCAAGAGGATGTCTATAGGTTGGCATAATGGATATGTAATATGTCTAAATCTATAATCTTCAATTGCTTGAGTTAAACTTTTAAATCAATTAACATTTGCGTTATTTTCCTTAATTTTAGAAATTTTCTTGAAATGGTTACTTTATATAGACAAGCATGTGATAATTTCTTAGAGCAAATAGATACAACTGTCAAATTATTTAATGATTTGGATGGTAACTTCAAATTTGTAGAAGAAAGAACAAAAGCTTTACAAACAGCTTGTGAGAAATTATTAGAAGAACAGGTAATATTACATTACATTAGGCCATACAAATTTAATTACTTGGTTTTCATAACATGAAATTTTAAAAATAGACCCGGCCGGCCGGCTTTTTTTTTTAAATTTCATATATAAAATTTTATAAAATTTATATAAAAAAATTTTTTAAAACCCACCCGGTTACTATAACATATAAAAAATTTTTTTTAGAAGTTTTCAAATTTTGACCCGGCCGGATTATGAAAACCAATTAATTAATTTTGCATGGCCTTATAGTATGGCTAAAATGCTTACATTTGTCTAATAATCCATCGATTTACTTATATTGTCGTAAGAATAATCTTACATCATTAGCAGATGCAATATCTTCGAAACTTTCTTATTACAATGAGCTGGAAGCTATTACTAAGCTATTTAATTCTCCCGGAGAAAATATTTGTGAACAGTCAGAATTTATTCCAGTTTTGGCAAAACTTGATGAATGTTTAGACTACATGCAGAGTAATGTAAGTCTGAGTTTTGCATGCTTTGTACTTGTCTTTGTTTCACCTATCTCATGAATTGTTTGTTTAATAATTAGTTAAGATATAGAGATTCTGAGCTTTACCTTATGCGGTTCAGACAATGCATGACTCGTGGAATCACTTTGATAAAGATGTACTTTATTAACACAATTAAAGGCCTTGGTATCGAAATCAGTAAAAAGACAAATCAGGTATGTACCATATAATTTATATATATAATCTTGAATCTTGCATATTCAATACTTAATTCATTTTCGAATCATTTCGGATGACAAGTCGACAAATTCTACTGTGCAAACTGCCTTGTTTTATGTGAAGTTCCGTGCAGTAGCACCAAAACTGAAAGAATTAGTACATGAGGTGGAAAAACGGTGTCCTGCACATCGAGAGTATGTTACATTCCTATTTATTAAATATTACTTCTAATATAAAAGTATAGTTGTCTTTTTAATTATTAACATTGTTATAGATATAATTCTTTGTTAAATGACTGTTATAATGCGTACTTTTCTGTACGACAACAGTTACTCATTCCTGTAATATATGCAAAGATTTTGGAACTAGGTTCTGACGGGCAAGATATTTTGACATTTGTAAGTTTTCTTGATAATAGTGAGTTGTCATTCAATTTCTTTCCTATATTCAAACTAGCTATTCTATATTAGGCCCGGAACGGATATGCGTATATGTTGAATCTTTGTTCAGATGAATATTTATTATTTTATAACTTTTTCTCAACGGGCGAAGACGACTTATAGTATGATATATTAGTATTCTTTTTTACATAACTCGAGAATTTGATATGCATATTGACATGTTTTGCGCTTGATAGTGGAAACTTGGATCTGCTATGCAGTTACATGTACGACTATCTTCGTCCCCGTATTATTCATGAAACGAATATTGAAGTTTTATCAGAACTTTGTACAATTCTTCAAGTGCATATCAATCAAGATCCTGAAACGATTGAAGGTATAAAATTATGTTGATATTACATCTTTGAGAATTGACAGTCTTAATAAACTTAAGCATGGTATTGGTCAAATAGAGAAAGAAGGACAAGGATTGCAATTTAGTTATTTGATACGTAACGTGCTTCAAGATGCACAACAACGACTTGTTTTTCGTGTCCAAACATATATTCGAAGCGAAATACAAAATTTTATTCCAAAACCGTCAGATGTGGACTATCCTACTAAGTTAAAAGGTTTGAAATTATATTTTGAGCTTTTCATACTTTAATCATTCTAGTCATGTAATGGCCGTAGTGTTTTAGAATTGAATGCGACACCTTCATCTAATGGCATCCCTGAGCCAACTGAAATTCAACGACCATCTTCATCGCCAGCTATATTAGCGGTTCAACAAGATAACGGTGATATCGAATCTATGATAACAGTATCATCAGCTTCATCAATGAATGCTATCGATGCTGGAGAGTTTTATCGTGGATGGTTCCCCACGTTACAGCGCACATTATGGGTACTTTCAAAACTTTATCGGTGTGTTAATGTGCGTCTTCAACTTTCATCTATCATCGCTTGTTTATAATATCAACCACATTTCGGTAATCATTTATGAACTCTGATAGCCTAAAATATTTGATGATATTGCACAAGATGTTGTTGATCTATGTTTGCACTCGCTGCTAACTACAAGTGAAATAGTAGCAAAGGAGGTGATTATTACAATGATTGTATAAAGAACAATTTTCAAATAGTATTTATGATTATTATTAACATCAATCAATTAAATTCTGCAGAGCAGACTTGATGGGCAACTTTTTTTAATAAAGCATCTCTTGATACTTAAGGACCAAATAGCATCGTTTGATACACAATTTATACATGAAGAAAAAGATTTAGATTTTTCACAAATAACGAGTACGTAATCACTTTATTGTTTGATATAAATTAAAGCGATATTTTAGATCTTATTTTTTTTGACCTTAAATTGATTGATTCATATATTACCAGACGCACTAGGCGAGATATTGCAAAATAAATATTCAATTCTTAGCCCAACCACTTTATTTGGTTTGGCGTCGAAGGGAATACCAAAAGTTGTCGAGAACAGGATTGATTCAAAACAGGTTAGTTTATATCCTTCATTATTATTAATATTATTATTTGTAATACTATTACAGACAAAATCGGAATTTAATATAGGAAGTCGATAAAGAGTTGAAGCGTATATGTGAAGAGTTCATTATGGATAGTCACAAAGCAGCCATTGAACCATTATCAGCATTCCTAATGAAGGTAAAAATTATTTAAAATAAATGGCTTATTATATTTATCATTGCAACAATTTTTTACAACAAATTGGATCTCTAGGTGTCCACATTCCGATTAAGAAATGATCTTAAGCCAGCACATCAACAAACTTTGTTAAAAGATCAAACCTTCGCGCAACCAGGTAAACTTAATTTTATGCACATGAAGAAGATTTGCTTTAAAGCTTTTATAATAAATTTTTTCATCATTTTTTAGCCAATATTATCGAGGTTTATGAAACTTTTCAAGATGCTGTTAAATCCCGGCTTCGTTATATTATCAACAAAATGTCAGAATATATTGAAGATCGTAATACAGAAAATGTATTGCTAAAGTCTATTCAGGTAGTAATATTATTCAGTTTTTAATTTATAATTTATTGTTTTTTTGGCATTAACTGCAATTTATTTTCCTGAATTTATACTGCGCTATAGAATCGTATAATAGATACATACCAAGCATTTTATGATATTTTACAGTCAGAGAATTTTGAATTAGACAATTTTCCAAAAACATTAGGTGATGTGGAGGAAGTTAAAGAATGGGTAAAATGCGAATGGTTTGGAGTCGAAGAATCTCAAAATAATAATGTTAATCTCTATAGTGAATCAGATAATTAATAATGTTTAATTCAAAAAAATTTTAATTTATAAATTAAATATTTGATAAAAGTATACATTTTGTTCCTGATTGGTTAACTTTTAAATTTTGTAGCTGGTAGACCTACACATAAATGTTAACCAATCAAATTACATAACTCTTAAACAATACTAAAGCAATAGACATCTAGTAGAAAGAATTTGTAAAATGACAAAATATACCAAAAAAGGATAAACATAAACTGCGAAAAGCGAAACCAGAAGTTTATATATTTTATTATCTACGATTCCTGAATAAAATCAAACCTAATTTACAAGCTTATGCCAGTCCAAATTAAGATAATTTCTTCAGATTTAATTTGGTAAAATCTGCAAAAAAGTTTGCCTAAGTCGGTATAATGGAATTTAAAAAAAAATCCAAAAAAAAAATCATATTCCGCATCGGGGAATCGAACCCCGGCCGTCGCGGTGAAAGCGCGAAATCCTAGCCACTAGACCAATGCGGATTTAGTATGTAATAGGTTTAAAATTTTTTTTTGAAAAAAAATTTTTTTTCATAATATGTCATAAACAAATATAAAACGATTATATAGTTGCCGACTGTTGAGACGTCCCAAACCATGTGATAATTAGCATCACATTTTAACCTAGTTTTGACTAGGGATGTTATCCTGCTCCAACCGGTTAGCTTGTGCTTAAAAACCCGTTGGAACACTGTTTCGGAGCATTTACATAAACCAGCAGGACAAACCTCGTAGCACAAACTTCCCACGCTGGCTCAGGGTCGATCTGTCCAATAAAAGTATGATATTTACCGATCACATGCACAATTTTTAATCAGTTTATAATAATTCGAAAGATTTTTATTTACTAGATCAAGGATATCTCACAATCCAGTAGTCAGAATTTGATGAAGCTTATACCATTTGATTCATTTAATTGAGACGAATCTAATGGTATAAAAATTATTAAATTCTACCTATTGGATCATAAGATATCTTCGATCTTTTATAAAATTTGTTTCTAATATAACTCATTAAATATTGGGATTATTTTGGATTAATTTTAATAAAATGTAGGCTTTTATGGCTTTTCTTGTTACTTTGTTTTTTTAATGTATTTAATTGCTAGATTTTGAAAGATCACTAAAATAAAAAGTACTTTAACGCATATAAAAAGGTAGAAAAAATTTTTTATTCAATTATGACGATCATCACCAAATTCGGGTTTGTCCACCATGCTTTTTTTTAGATGTAGAGAACGAATTACATAATTTTTCGTTTTAGCATATATCAATTCTTAAACATATTTTTAACGAAGTTACCTTAAAATACTTCATGTTATACTTAAAATTCGAATGAAAATTTTTAGTAAGACAGAAAGAAAAGAAAAGGAAAATTTTTTGACGACGGCCAATTCGTATCTTAGGGCACTTTCAAGCAAAAAATTCGGTCCTTTCCCTGAGCAGATATTCATTGTCTGGTAAAGCATCTCATGGATTGCTCATGAGTGCTTCATGGTTCTTCACATGCTGCGCAGAACACAATTAGAACAATCATAATATGGAGGTTATCGATGCCAAGCAATTTCTCGCGCTAATCCTTTTTTTTTTCAATCTTTTAAGAAAAATTGAGTTAAATAGCGAAAGAATAATTTTTTTTTCTAATATTGGCTGTACAAACCAAATTTTCTACGCCTAAAAAACTAACTAAAAAAAAAAAAAATTGATGTGAAATTGCTTGGCATCGATATGTATTGATATCCTGCATATTATTCTAATTGTTTTTTGCGCAGCATGAAATGAACTCATGAGCAATCCATGAGACGCACTACCAACAATGGTTAGACAATGGGTATCTGCTCAGGGGAAGGACGAATTTTTTTGCTCGAAAACGCCTTAAAATATAACGTTACTTTGTTAGAAATATGTTTAAAGATTGATTTCATGTTAAACCATTTGAAAAAGTAATATAATTCATCCTCTATATTTAAAAATGGTTCTTTAATAATGGTAATCATATATCAGCTAAATATTCAATAGTAATCATATATACAGTAAGCTGTCAAGATCACTATACGTACTGCTGTGCTGACGTAGGTTGTAAAAAAAATCTTCGATAATGGATTTTTATACGATACCACATGTAGTTTTGATTTGTTTGTTCAATCCAAATAGTGCTGGCACTAATGAATTTAAAAATGAAAGTTTTGAATAAGACTTCGATACTACGTGTATCTGGACATGTTACGATGATTTGGATGAACTCTATAGCGACCCTCATTTAATTGAATAAGATTCGAATATTGAAATTAACGAGATGCATCTTTATTATTACTATTCTACCCCAATGAGATTATAAAAAATACACACTTTTATTAACGGAATCATTGAGTTTTTATGTGATTCTTTGAGAGACTTTGGACTTTCTATAAGTCTAACGTATAAACAAATCATAGCAAACTAACACGAAAAAAGAATTCTTTGATTATTGATCGTTATATCTGAAAACGAAAATTTAATAACTGGATAACAATAATGATAACGATAATTATATATAATTACATATGTCAATTGCTTTGTTGCTTTTTATTGAAATTTTATTAACATAAATGAAAAAAATGGAAACATAAACCAATTTTAATTCATAAAACCTAATTACAAAATAATTTTTTGTTTTTTTTTTTTTGCAATAATTAAATGAGTTTGAGTGCTTCTTACAAATAATGATTATTTAAAAGATATTTATATATAATTGAGAATTAATTATAATTAATAATTTTTTAAAATTCCAAATTTTTACCAATCCAGTTTCTTATCACCACAACCACTGCTACCACACCCCATCGCACTTCCTACTATTTGTACACCAGTCTCCTTTGATTTCTTCTTTGCTGCATGATTTTTTGTAATCATCCATTTACTAGTTCCAAGTAATCTATCAAGTTCTTGAGGTGGTGGAAGATAAAGCCAAACGTGGTTATCTTCAAGCTTTACGTCAAATGTCATTAGTTTCAATCCTATGTCACCCGATAAACATTCACCTGTTTCTAGGGCAAAATTTTTCTTATGCATAGGACAACTAACACGAAGAGATCCACTTTCATCATCACCAATCAATCCTTGAGACAACACAAAAGCCCTCTTATGCGGGCACATATTTTGGGTTGCATACCAATTTTTTCGTTCATCAGTATTAAATATAGCAATTTGTGTATCAGAATATTTTACAACCTGACCAGAATCTTCAGGGAAAGAATCTATTGGGGCTATTTTAACCCAAGATTTTTGCTTATATTGTTCAGTAGGTTTTTCAGAAATATCGGGGAATTCTTTTGGCCAATCTGCAGGACGTCTTTGTCCACGTTCAGTAATTTTTTCAATAGCAGGTTGAGTTTCCGGTGTATTAACAAATTGTCTGAATTGAGCTCGTTTAACAGGATCTTTAATTACTCCTGCCCATTCATCTTGATAAGTGTTAATAAGACGTGACATATCTTCTTCTAAATCTTTACATATTCCTAAATGGTCATCAATAATAACCTTTCGAAGGTAATCAATACCACCATCCATTTTTTCAAGCCATCTTGCTGTACGCGTCAATTTATCAGCAGTATGAATATAATACATTAAGAAACGATCTAAATATTTAACGCATAATTCTTCTGGAACATCTTTTGCTAATAAAACAGCATGTTTTGGTTTTGAACCACCATTTCCACAAACATAAATATTATAACCTTTATCAGTAGCAATGAGACCGAAATCTTTTCCTTGTGCCTCAGCGCATTCTCTAATACAACCTGATACACCACCTTTCAATTTATGAGGTGATCTAATTCCTCTATAACGTTCTTCAATTCGAATTGCAAAACCAACAGAATCACCAATTCCATATCGACACCAAGTGGAACCTACACAAGATTTAACAGTTCTCAAAGCTTTTCCGTAAGCATGACCTGATTCAAAACCAGCGTTAACAAGTTCTTCCCAAATATCAGGTAAGTCATGTTTTGCAGCTCCAAAAAGGTCAATACGTTGACCACCAGTAATCTTTGTATATAAGCCATACTTTTCCGCTATTTGACCTATTATAACTAATTTTTGAGGAGTAATTTCACCAGCTGGTACACGTGGAACAACGGAATAAGTACCATCACGTTGAATATTTGCAAGAAAACGATCGTTGGTATCTTGGAGGTTGGAATGTTCCAAAATTGGATCGTTCCACAAACTAGCTAAAATAGAAGCTATTGCAGGTCTACAAATTTCACAACCATGAGTACCCTTTTTACCGATAGTTTCAAGAATTTCCTTAAAAGTTTTTAATTTTTTAATTTTAACAAGTTGAAATACTTCAGCTCGAGTATATTCGAAATGAGGGCACATGTTTTGAGTAATTTTATGACCTAAAGATTTCATTTCTACTTGGAAAATTTCGGTCACTATAGGTATACAACCACCACAACCTGTACCGGCTTTGGTACAAGATTTTACTTCACCAATAGATCGACAATTTTGAGTTCGAACAGCAGCTTTAACTTGGCCTTTAGATACATTATTACAAGAACTAATAAAAATAAATAAATAAATAAGTAAATAAATATATAGTTATTAAACATATAAACAAATATATAATTAATATATATATATATATATATATATATATATATACTGTATATAGTTGTTAAATTAAGATAAATAAACAAATAAATACCAAATCTGAGCTTCATCAGGTAAATCATCAGCACCCGGGGCTTGACCAGATTTAACACCAAGGATAAGTTCACCAGGGGCCATTGTCAATGGTTTTTTTGATTTATACAAAGCATGAAGTTTTGCATAATCATTAGTATCACCGACCATTATTCCACCTAAAAGATGTTTGCCATCTTTTGAAAATAAATATTTTTTGTAAACTGAACCAAATGGATCTTTATAAACTAAAGACATTGCCACGTCATCACCAGCGAAATAATCACCAAAACTGGCAACGTGAACTCCAAGAAGTTTAAGTTTACATGAAAGGTCACTACCCATAAATTTTCTTTTTAGATTATTAGAAGTCAAATTAGAAGCAACGACTTCAGCCATTTCATAACCAGGAGCAACTAGACCATAGACCACACCAGCATGTAAAGCTACTTCACCAATAGCAAAAATATTAGGATCATTTGTTTGTAATTGATCATCAACAAAAATACCACCCTTAGGATGAGTTGAAATGCCCGAAGTATTAGCAACCTCGTCACGTGGCCTGATACCCGCAGCAACAACCACCATTTCAAAATCCGAGATTTGACCATTATTGAATAAGATTCCTTTTGTTTTTCCATCATCATCAAGAACAATTTCTTTTGGAGGTAATGATAAAGAAGCTTTTATACCCAATTTTTCAATTTCACGTAATAAAATTTTTCCACCTTTTTTATCCAATTGTCTTGACATAAGTAAAGGATTTCTTTCACAAATAGTTACTTCTAAATCCAAATCATATAAGGCTTTAGCAGCTTCAAGACCAAGTAAGCCACCACCAATAACAGCGGCACGCTTAGCATTCTTACTATAATCTATCATATCATTTAAGTCATCGATGGTACGGTACACAAATACACCAGGTTTATCCACATTTGGAAGTGGAGGTAACCACGCGTAAGAACCCGTAGCGATAATACAATAATCGTAAGGAATGATAAGGCCTTTAGAAGAATGGACACATTTATTTGATCTGTCGATGAAAGTGACCTTGTCATTCATATGAACAGTGACATCTTTTTCTTCGTACCACGAAGATGGCTGCATAATCAATCTTTCTTCAGAACGATGAGTAAAGTATTGCGTTAAACCGACTCTATTATAGGCAACTAATAAAATAAAAACATTTAATATTAATTAATTAATTAATTTAAAGATTAAGATTACTATTTTTAAAAGAATAAAAGATTAGATATGCGGTGTTACCTCTTGATTCTTCACAGAAAGTTTCAATCCTAAATTGATTTCTTACATCAAATTGTAATAATTTTTCGATAAAATATAAACCAACCATGCCAAGTCCGACAACCACGACGGTTGATTTAGATTCTTGGACTGGTAAAGTCGTCACGTCGTTTGGTGGCATTATTTTACAACTTTCAAAATCAAAAAAGAATGGTAAAGAATGTTTAAAAAAGAAAAAAAAATATTATATAAATATTATAATCTGACGAGTAAAGTAATTAATACTTTTGTTTTATATAATTTTTTAAACTTATAAATTGGGAAAGGAAGATGAAAAATTTCATTTAAATCATTTATCGTTATTAATTTCATCTGAAAATGACGTAATGAATGGGAGAGATTATGTGCAATCTAACCGCATAACCGCAAGTGATTGTATTTACTTTTATGGATTCAAATCAACACTGACAATTATATCAATTGAGTTATCTGCGTTATCTAAAGGTCCGCTTTATTGATAAGATAAAAGATAGTATAAAGATAGCAATTTTTAAGGCAAGCGGATTTTTAAGAACGATAACGGATCAACCAATTATAGTGAATAAAATTATACAATAATAAAATTATACAATAATGACAAGTTAAAAGGAATTTAAGAATCTCGAGAACCTTGTGTAACAGTTACAGATTTAGTAACAAAAGTAGTATAGAATCTAAATTTAGTATATCAAATTTGTTTATCAAATTTGTTTATTTGCTTATCATTTTGAAAGATAACGATAAAGATAACAATCCCGACAACTCGGAATTTTTTTTTAAAATGCGCCAATGCAAATAGTTGCATTGTCTAAGTTCCACGTAACTAATTAAATATTTTTCTGTCAAACAAATCTAAATTGATCATTTGACGACCAAATTATCTATCAATTATGGTTGTTGATAACTAATTTTAAAACTTTCTACTTTCTGTTTTTGGTTAATCGGACTGCAGTAGATAAGCGGTTGTCACACTGTACATACACGCGTAAGATAGAAAGTTTTTGCGGTTTATCTGGCCTATAATAACTTGGAAGATAAGATTAAATGATAGTTAAACGGACTAAAAACAGTAAAACAGACTAAAGTAGACTAAAGCATGCTAAAACAGATTAAATCTAAAAAAATTTTTTTTTTCTTTTGATTTTACTGCAAGAAATTCATGATCTCTTTTTTTAATAGAATGTGTGGAAAATCTTCAAGCCGTCTCTTACTAATTTTTGGATTTTAAACCAGT
>CAJVPU010000479.1:0-17397 GCA_910591775.1 Dentiscutata heterogama | reverse complement strand
GCTGTTTGATACATTTACATCTATTCGAATTGTTTCGAATTGATTCGAAATATTGCACAATTTATAACGTAATATTACGCTATAAGTTTCGTAATTTTGCATAATATATTTCGTAATATTACGTTATATTTTGCGCAATATTGCGCAATTTCTTGCGCAATATTTTGCCTAGACCGTAATTATTGCGCAATATTTCGGGATGTAATAACTTATGTAAGTTTACGTTATTATATTTCGCTGATGTAGTTATTAAAAAAATATAAAAATTTAATATTAATCTATATTTATTTAATACTATTTATAGTAAAAATTTCAAAGTTGTAGCTTTTTTATTTAAAAAGTTATAAAAAGTAGAATACTTATAATTTCTATTATAAATAATTTGCTTTGAGTTTTATACTAGCTACTATATCTGCAGCTTAACTAGAAGATTACTTATTTAAATTCTTTAATTTATAGACATGAGTATAACTAGTTACTTATATAACTTTGATTATCTGCTCTAGATTTATACTAGTTATTATATTTGCAATCTAACTAGAAAATTATTTATTTAAATACTCTAATTGTATTTTTAATTCTACAAAGTAAAACTTCTATCTCTTTTTTTATTTTAAAAATAGTTCTGAGATTTTAAATATGCTTTAAAACTATTTATTTTTAAAATAAACCTGCAAAAGTATTTATGTTTTATATAAAGTATATATCTATATAATCTTTGATAATTTATACTATTGTTTAATTTGTATATAGTTAGACCTTTCTAAGTGTATTCTCTTTAAATACATACACTTTCTAAATGCATACTCAAGTGCCAGCTCAAATATATATTTGATCTCTATAAATATACCTTTTTTTATTATTTTCTATATGCATATTATTAAAGTATGATTTCAAGAATATACATTTAGAGAGATCTAACTGTATTTAGAAGTTATTTATTTTTATAATTATTTACTTTTGCTTTTGTAAGATTCAATATTTAAATTCTAATACCTACTTCTTATTATCTTCATATTTTGTATTATTGGTTTTTTAATTTTCTAATTCAGATAGCTTAGCAAAGTTGGTTTCTTTAGGCTTTAGGTACTTTTTAGATTTTTTTTTTGATATATACTTCTAGAGTATATAGGGTTTTTGCCTTGAATTTTTTTTTCTAAAAATAGATTTACTATATTTTTCTTAATAAAAATCTTGTATAACAATATCTTGTAGGGTTATTTTCAAGGCAAAGACTCTATATATTTTTTTTAAATATAATTTCAGTAGTTTAGTTAGTAGATTTTCTTGGCAAAGATTTTTTGTTACTTAATTTTACTAGTTTTATAGTTTAGTCTAAATTAGTTCTATAATATTATTAATAATCCTCACTACTTTCTTATTTAGAATTTGTCAAGCTAGTTTTAAATTTTCAAATCTTTTTTATTAGTTTTATATAATTTTAGAAGCCTTATTGTAAGCTTGTACTATTTATATTAGTTTGTATTTCTCTATATAGTCCAAATATTATACAGAATCTTCTAATATATAAAATATATTGGTATAACTAGAGTTACAAATAATAGAACTCAACTTATTAATAAAGATTTGTTTAAAATATTACTAGTGGAATTTGAACTTGGTATTATAGTTAAGCTAGCTTGAGAATATAACAACTCTACTATTATTCTAAGTTATTATATTTTTAAAAACAAAAATTTTTTTAAAAATAAAAATATATAAAAATTTAAAAAGTTTAAAAAAGAATTTTATAGTAAAAATTTTTAAAGCAAAAGCTTTAAATTTTTATTACTTAAAAAATTTCTAGTAAAATTAAAAAATTTTTATAATAAAATTTATAAAATATATTTCAAATAAAATATTGTATATATAAAATATATTTATATTATTAATAAATTTTAATTTTATTTAAAAAATTATAAATACTTTTCAAAATTTTAGGCAAATTTGTCTGGAATACAGTTTAAGAAATAATAATATTTTTTAAACCATAATATAGGCAAATTTGTCTGCTAAAATTTTTTTTATATCATTCTTATATAATTGTCTCTGATTTTACTAAGCTTTGTCCTCATAGGAAGACATTCGTTTGATTAGTTAATTTTTATAGATCTACCCATGATTATCTGTGATAATTAACTAATTAAATTACTGAATTAAATTATTTTATTTTGCAATATTATATAGAAAACAAGAGAATACTGGATATATACAAAAGAAGCAAAAATATCAAAATTTTATGCTATATGACTAAAACATATATACGAAATGCAAAAAATAATATTTTTCACCAAAACCAAGCACATACATAATATATTTTTATTGTCAATAAGCTCAAATCTACTACCTATGATCAATAAACCCAAAAACATTACAAGAACCAAACTAACTTAAATATAAACCTAATTTTTTTTACTATAACAAACTTGCACCTACTATGCCAAGGTAAATGGTTAGTAGTTGTTTATTTAGATTAGCTTAATTGAGTCGTTAACAAATACATTTTTTTGGTTTACCTTTCTTTTAGTTTATTAACTATCTACAGTGTTTTTATAAAAATAAATTCGTATTGTCTAATAAACGAGAAGCATATTTTGCCTTCTAAATAAAGTCTGTCAAATTTAGAGATTATTTGAGATTATTTTGTAGAGTTAATATTAGCGTTTGTTTGAAGCTAAAGATGATTTTTAAATGAATTTTTGTTAGTGAAATGTTACAATTTTAAAAAAAGTACTTTAAAGTATATAAATAAGTTACCTGGGCAATTGATTTATATCAGCCAATCAGACGAAAGTCTGCCTATGAGCTTTGTCCTCTCTATTACTAAGCTCAAATGAAAATTCGCCGCATGATTGATTACCCATAATTTTCTTTTCACAGTAACTTCCAAATTTATTATGCACCACTGATTTAAAAATAATGAACATAAATGCATAAGTACTTGATAATCGATGCTATGTACGAAAAAAAAAAAATTCTTACAGTAATGTCCAAATATAAAGCCAAAGAATTGTCTTCCGATTTTTCATCTTCGAGTTTGTCATTTTCGGGCTCATCATCTTTGAGTTTGTCATTTTTGTCTCTTTTTGAAGGTGCAGAAAAATTTGCCGATTAAAAATATTTACCGATTTTGACATTCTGTCAGCATTTTCTTGAGGACCCGAATTTAGATGATAACGATGACGACCAGAATGCTGCAGAAATAGATACTGTTAGTGTCCTTAAAAAAAACATAAATTAGCAGAGACCATACTCTCACCACTACCTTTAGACTTTAAACCACTTGTTTACCAAAGTTTGCACAGAGCAAATATTAGGTTGCTGCTACACTTTGATGTTGCTGTTTTTAAAGCGATTGATTTTTTTTTTTATTTTTTACAAATGCAATGTTGGAAACAATAGTCGTCAATATGAATTTATATGCATCATCAAAAGATACCGATGTCTCTGGTAGAAGTTGGCTAGATGTAAACCATAAAGAGCTTGTTATCTGGATAGCTCTCATTATCTATCATGGACTTTTTAAAGTGCTTTCTTTTAACTTGTACTGAAATGAAAATCAGAAACTTCCCATCTACCATATTTCAAAGAAAATGTTTTTGACATGCTTTGAACAAATAAAGAGGTTTCTGCACATTTTCTCCTCCTCCTCAACAACTAAAAATTATTTTGACAAAGTGAAGCCATTGCTTTTATGCATCCAGGATACTTCAAAATGGTATTATATACTAGGAACAAACATTTTGATAAATAAAATAATGATTTGGTTTTCTGGAAGAAGTGTTTATACAATCTGAATGAAGAACAAGCCTATCTCTAAAGGTTTCAAAATTTTCTTATTATGTGAATCCAGATACACTTACACTTTCTTGCTAACATCACGTATATCTACAAGCGACGTTGTAAAAGTGAGTAGCCTAAACTAAACTGGGTATCTAGTTCTTCATCTAGTAGAGCAGCTTTTATATCATTATGTTCTGTACAATATTTACATGAACAATTACTTTACCAGCATGCCTCTTTTTCAGCATCTCCGGCAGATTTGTGTTGGAGCTTGCGGTACTGTTCGTAAAATGGCCTCTGGGTTTTCCAAAGAACTAAAAGTAGACAAAAATGCTAAATTTGATTGGGACGTTTACTCTGGAGTTGTTATAGACAGTGTCTTGGCTGCCTTCTGGCAGGATAATGGGCTGGTAACAATGCTGACAACAATTTATGGACTTTAGTTGAACAATAGAAAGTTAAACAGATAAGACATCGATCAAGAGAAACTAGTATGAATACAAAAAAGATACATGTAGTATTTGGATCAGAATCAAGAAAATCATTAAAAATCCCAAAAATAATTGATGATTACAACAACAATATGAATGGTGTAGACATTGCTGATCAATTGCGATCCTATTACAACAGCCAACAAACAACACAATGAAATTGGATACTGCTTTTTTTTTGGTTGCTGGATATAGCAATTATCAACGCATATCTGATCACTCAAACTTTAGAATCTAAACAAGGGCATAAAAAATTCTGGCTTGAGCTAGTGTGAGGCCTTATCAAATCTGCAAGTAATGTCGCTAGTGAGGTTCAATTGAGAGTGAAAAAAAAACAAAAAAAGATTCAAAAGTGAAACAGCCAAAAGTTACAAAAAAATTTGAACTTTCAGACCAATGGCTAGTGCCAGGACATCACTTGGCAAAATAGAAGGAAGAATGTCTGTGGTGTGCTTGGTTAGCAAGCAAAAAAAAAAATTAAGATAGACCATAAAACTCCTCATCAAAGTCAGGTGTGGTGCATAAAATGTAATATGCTCCTATGTTGTAATAATTATCGAAATTGTTTCAATAGGTACCATACTGAAAAATAAAGTGTACCTTTAAATATTTTCGCTGCTCATTTTATATACTTTATTATGATCTCATAAACTGATCATTGTGCTATGATTAAATAAATAAAACTTCCATCACAGCATATTTGTCAAATAATAAAAAAAATTTTTATCATACTGTTTTGTTATTTTTTTTTTTTAATGATATGTAGGAAATAAATGATTTTATTTATTTATTTATTTATTTATTTATTTATTTTTTTATTTTTTTATTTTTTTATTTTTTTATTTTTTTATTTTTTTATTTTTTTATTTTTTTTATTTTATTTTATTTATTTTTTATTTATTTTTTTATTTTCTTCTTGCAGACCAAAATTTTTAGATCGATTGCTCGAAAATGCCCAAAAAATCTGCTCTAATTGACTTCGCGAATACTTAACAATGCCTCTGCCTCTTTATTTTAGTTGCCGAGTATGTAGTTCGAGTCTGTTAAATTAATTTCTATTAAGCATGTTGGGGTCTAATTGGCCATGACGACACAAAAATTTTAGTCACATGGCATAATTTTACAGTTTCGGGACGGTTCATTTCGTGTAATTCAATCTCATGACTTTCGCTTAGGTCACAAGGTCATGAAAACAATACGGCTATGGTCCACATCAAGTGCTCTACCATCTTGGGAGTTACTCTGATCGATTTGCGTGAAAATTTCTATAAAAATTTTTTTTACAATAGGAATATTTTTTTAACTATTTTTAGCGGGCAAATTTGCCCGCTAAAATCTACGGTTTAAGGGATAGTGCTACATTAGCATGTAAATAAAAAACAATTTTTTTTACAAAATAATCTTTTAATTAAAATAGGATTAAAAAGTAAGACTTAGTTTATACCAAAATTTTGCAATAAATTTTTTTTATTAGAGTATAAAAAAGCAAACAAAATTTTAAAATATAATTAATTTTTTAAAAAATTTCTTATTTTTGTTACACACCTGATTTTAAATTTTAACTGGTTCTAATGTTATAATACAGTCAGACCTCCCTAAATGCAACCTCTCTAAATGCATGGCCTCTCTAAATGCATGGCTTGGCTTTGTCCCAACTCATGTTACTTATAGATTTTTACCTCCCTAAATGCAATACCTCTCTAAATGCAAGGTTTTTTGTTAGCCCGACGCCATGCATTTAGAGAGGTCTGACTGTACCTTAGCACCATGGTGCTATAGCATTAAAAAATAATCAATTTTATCTAATAAAAGCACCAATTCTAACCTAATTATTTAACTAATATCGAACCGTAAGCTTACTCTATTTAATACACGTGATTATATAAATTATTTTGTTCGCATTAATCATTTCATTCATCCTATAATTAGATATTCTTTTTACTCATATTAAAATAAAAAAAATATTTTTATTAAGGAGATCCTGATACGGTTGGGTAATTGCAAAATTGAATTGACAACATATATCATTTTTAGCTTGGTACTATATTTTAGCCAATTAAATGTTTTGGAACGGACCTATTATAACAGCGAAGTATTTTATTATAAAAATATTATTGACTATTCATTGGTTAATAATATATATGTTCCAACGAAAAGATCGTTCCAGTGGAACTTTTCACTGGAACATTGAAAGTCCAGTGGAGTTCCAGTTTCCAGTCCAACAACACTGGGTATGCCCAATTCGAATAAATGTCAATTATTCTGAATCGTTTGGTTCGCTAGATTCATCTTCCGCTTTTTGTTGTTTAGCATAGGCCAATTGTTCTTGCATCATTTGATATACATATTTCCCAATATGTTCTACGTCAGCTATTTCATATGGTTCACCATAATCCTCAATCTATTAATCATTAAAAGGTTATATTTAATAGTTGTCAGTTTATCATATATTTACAAGTTAGCAGATTATAAAAGAAAAAAAAAAATTTTTGTTATATACATCTCTCTTTGAAGGCCACATCTCGTTAATTTTCAGATTCAATTTAGTAGGACGTTTTAACAGTTCGTCGAATGTCGGTGTCAATTCATAACAATTTTTAAATAAAGCGAGGCGACAAAAAACATATAATCCCAATCGAGCACGAGACATTGCCACAATAAGACGTCTTACATCTCGAATATGTCCAACAGACTTTGTTCGTACCAAAGACAAAAGAATATCTATACCAGAGAGATATATATTTTAATGATACAAAGCATTGAGAAACTATAGAAAATAATAATTAAGTGAATGCTTACAGTCATTCTGCTGTCCTTGAAATTTATCAACGGTGGTCACTTTAGCAGGACGACCAAATAAAGGATTCCAAGAACATCGTTGTTTTAATACGTCTCTTATTAAAGCTTTTTGTCCGTTATACGTGGTCAAAATAGAAATTTTATCGGACGGGTACCTTTATAAAAACACTTTTAATACAAGGCAAATGAAAAAATATGTATAGGTAAACATATATAAATACCCCAACAATCGCATATATTGATACACCGCAACAATGAATTCTGCTTCACCAAGATTCTAGTAAGAATGTGTGTCAAATAAGTTACACAAATACAATCGTGATAATACAAACATTTAAGAATGATACCTGATAGAAATACGGAACGGGCTCGGTTTCACCTTTGCTCATATAGTTGTCGACATTTATCACTTGATAATCGTAGGTAAAACTTTGCAGATAAACATGAAAAATGTCAAATTACGAAATACAAAACTTGGAATAAAAATTAGATAAAAATATCATCATACCCAGAATTTGCATATTTGTATTCTTCCTGTTCAGTAACAGACGGTAGATCTCCCAAATCTTTATATCGCCAATTATACAATTTCGCGATTGATGGTCGTGAACGACCCTAAATTTATTCATATACAATGATTAAAATTTGAAGGGAAAAAAAAAATTTTTTTTTTCTGAATCACTAAAAATTTATACCTGTGAATCTAAATCAATAGTAGGAACTCCGAGTCTGACGAATCGAGTAAATAGACTCTGTTCCATATTACCATATTGCTGGAATGCCATATTTTTCACAACAGGGGGCAATTGATTATGATCTCCAATCATCACTACTCTCTTTAGTCTGCTTCGGCCGTCTTCAGTTTCTTGTAAAAGTAAAGGAATAAAAGTCTCCACTTCTAATATTTGGGCCGCTTCTTCCATCACGACATTGTCATATTTGAATGCCAATAAAGATAACTCACGTCGCTATAATGTCATATAAACATTAACTTGCATTAGTATTTTTTATTTTTTTTAAAGTATTAATATACTGTCTCCCGAAATGTTTTCAACTACCTTGATTTATAGGAACTAAAAAAGTTTACAACTTTATACAATACATTGACTTTTTATAATTGAGCATATGATAATTTTCAGCTCCAATGGTCGAAAACTTTTTAGGAGATAAAAAAAATTATTTACTCACCTTGAGTGCTGCATGTGTGCAAGTCATTGCAATTATTTTGGCTTCCTTAGTTAATAAATAATTAGCTCTATCATAACTTGTTCGCAATAATTCGAATCCACGAATTTCTTCAAGTTCTGTAAAAATTTTTTCAATATGCCGAAAGCACCCCTCAGCAATCTCTAGCGTCTCAGCATAATCAGCATCTTCCGGAAAAAGTGGTTGTGGAGCGTTGTGAAAGTAATTACTAAAAGGAAATTCATTTCTTATTATCTCTACTCCAACATTGCCATTTTCTAATCCTTGTCTACATTTATCTATATAAGGTTCCCATCTTGATAAAACGTGATACAAATAAAAGTATCCAGCAGTTTCACATGTGTATCCATGCTCACCACCAATTTCTAATGACTGAGAAAGACGATCTACTTCAGAAAGCAGAGCAAGTCGTTTCTCCTGTAAATAATATAAATGAAATAATTTAAAATCTGTGTATGTAATATTAATCAAGTTGAGAAAGATGAATCTACCAAAAATGAGTTAACACGACCATATTTACTGAAACTCAATTCAGTATTTAATTCTTCTTCACCATGACCTAAGCGAAGTAAATGACGCTCGTCGACATCTGAATATATAGGAATATATCATGTTAATAATTTTGATTTTGATAATACAAATTAAAAATGTGATTCATTTTGTAATTAAGACCATTTTTTAAATTACCAAGTGCCATTATCTTTTCAAACAACTGATTCAAAGCTTGATTGCTATGAGTAACCAGTAATGTATGCTGATCGGGAAAATTGTTGTAAAGATTGGCAATAATTTGAACGGCCACATCTGTTTTGCCAGTACCCGGTGGACCAACTATCAATGTTAAACCTGGATTTGTTCCTGACTTAATTGCTTCCACTATGATTAAAGTAGACCTTTAGAAACATATTATGACAAACTATCGTTTACTTAATATAGATTCTTACCTTGAGCTGGAGTAAACCTTATTGTGTTTTTTCTTGGTAGATTGAAGGGATAAGGCCCCATATTTGGTATACTGTATGTACGTACCATGATCGTATTCTCATCTTGTTTTGAATCAGAAGAATCAGTTGAATTGTTGGCATTCAAAGATTCAGGAAATTGAAGAACATATGGAGGAGGAAATGGCGCTTCGTAACCTTCCATTGGAACTATTTCCTTTTATTTTGGTTGTCATTAAATAATTAGATAAGAAATAATAATAATAATAATGATAGTTTAGTAATAATAGTATAAAATATTAAAGATAGTTACTACCTTTCCAGGAAAGCTTTCGACCAGGTGATCATAATCTAAAAATGTATCTCGAAAGTCAATTTCTTTAGGAAGGTTTGGCATCATAGTATAATGAGCACTACCAGGAAGGCCATAACCCAAAAAAATATTATGTAACCAATCTGGTACAACCAATTCACTCTGCATCAGGTCACGAATCGTTTCAAGCACAGCTTTAAAATTATTTTCCTTAAGTCATAAGATTTAACAATTATAAATAATTCTTTTGTAGCAACATTAACAATACAATAATAATAATAATAATAATAATAATAATAATAATTATTATTATTATTATTATTATTATTTAATTGAATGGAAACATACTTTTGGCTTTCTTCTCATTAATACGTTAAATGTTTCATATACATCCTCTTCTTTGGTATTTGAGAACCTGTTCATATCAATCTATTAAGTATGATATAGCATTAATTCAATATTAATATTATGAGTTTTATCCATGTTTTAAAAAGTAGAAGTATATTGTTGAATAATCAACACGTTACTTTATATTGATTTGGATCCAACAATACGCGAAGGGTTCTCAAATTTCCCGAAATTTTTGTCTTTTCTTCTACATTTGGCTTACTTGCTTCTTCAATTGGTTTACCTTTAACACAAATATATATCGCTTAAAATAAACAAAATATATTTAAAATAATATAAAGGTAAAAATTTAAAATTTACCATCATCGCCAATAATCTCAACTATTTCGCATCCTCTAACATACTTTAAGCCAAAATGCGATCTATATTTTTATATAAAAATTTTTAAGATGACTTATACTTAATAAGAGCTTTAAAGTTGTATTACAACAAACCTGAATGGTATGTCATCGCGATATTTATCCGCAGTACCATCGTGAGCTTGAATTGTAAGCAAAAATAATACATCATGCTGCCTTAAAGAATCCCATTCATTCTGAATAGAATCAGTATAACGACCAATGTTAAAAGTCACCTATTTATTGAGCAATAATAATCAAATTTAACACAAGTAATTAATAAACAATGGACAATGGAATGTATAGAAATTGGTTTTACATCGGCTTTAACTTGAGAAGGTTTATCTTCACCAAGATTTGGCTTTGAAACTTCTACAATACTAATAAATACATAAAAAAACACAGTTGTTACATATAAGAAAATATACCGTATTATGCAGAGTCTATACTTTAAAAAACACATACTTAAATCGCTCAATTTCTATTGCCATGCGAGCCCAACCAGTGAATTCAGTTCTACCAGATGGATATGTTATTCTTGGAGCCAATCGCTTGACAACATCTTCAATGTCTTGTCGAATTTCATAAGTGCTTTCCAATCGAAATAAATTAAAGTTCCTCAACAAATAATCATGAATAGTAAGGAATTGTAGATTAAGTTTTGGAAGAGCCAGTGGAGTATCACCGGAATAAAATTGAGTTTTCACTACCGCGTCATCAAAAAGAGCATTCTAAATTATAGAATTATTTTTAATTATAAACTAAAATAAGTTTTATAAGAAAAAAAGAACAATTATAGACCTCATCAGGATATAATGGAAGTGCATTGATCGCATCAATTTGACTTGTTCTTTTTTCAAATTTTTCAATCAAGACTTCTATTAAAAAATCTTTATCATAATGTTCATTTAATTCATCATCCGCTAATTTTTTTGTCCTTATACTCAAAAGATCGCATAATTGTATTATAGTTTGATGATTAAGTGGTTCAAAATGACTTAATAAATCTTCCCGTGTTTCTATTGCAGACAAATTTGAAAGAGCTAACAACTGCAATGAGTCCTTAAAATGCTTGAATGCAGTATGCTGTAAAAAAGTAAATTAAATAAGCAATATTATAACATTAACTTGAATTTTAACAAGGAAATTAAGTATATGTGCATACCTGTAAGGACATGAGCTTTTTACAATGTAATTCTGTCATTTGATCATCAGTCAATGCCAATCCAGTATGATCATGAATTTCGAAACCAGCATAAAACTTTAATATCTCTAAAAGCTGCTTAAAAAGCTCACTTAAAAGACAAGCATATAAAATTAGTATAAAAAAAATAATATAAAAAATGAGAATATTACAATCATGAGAAAAAACAAGAAAGGGACACTAACCTTCCTTCTTTACGTTTAACTAAAGGAGATAATTTGCATAGAACCAATATTTGATGATCATCAAGAAGAGTGTTGAAATATCTTCTTGTGGGCAGTTGTGCTTCAAGGTCAATCAAAAACTCCAAGAAACGTTCACAATATGCAATGGCATCACTATCCGCTAAATTATTGAATTAAGCGCGTTTAGCACTTTATTAAATACTAACATGATCATGATTGATTGAATAGATATTATACCATCGCCAGATTCCGGTATTGAATATAAAATTTTTACGAATCCTTTCATAAGATTACTTATCCAAGTTCTCTGAAAAATTAAAAGTTCTTTTTTGATCGTTATCTAATTAAAATAAATAATAATAAAAATAATAATAATAATATATATATATATATATTTATAATTTGTAAGAATGGTTTAATTATAATTTTTAAACGGCAATTAAACTGATGAATATTACAACATGTACCAACCAAGAATTACTGACTACCTGCTTTTTTAAACCTTTTTGCAAAAGCGTTCCACCTTTTTTTAAGATCTTTATCAGAAGCGAATTCTTTCTCACGGAGCGATGAAGTACCAAAGCAATGCCATGTTACAAGTGATACTAAACTATTAAAAAGAAAAATATTGCCATAAATACACAAATTTTTGTATAAAATAAAAGGTATTTTTAAAGGAATGAATAAAATAAATACATCATGCATTCAGTTCTTAATAATTGGTTTTCCAAGCTTTGGAAAGCATGAATCAAGAAGATTAAAAGGAAACGCCTAACTTGAAAAGTAAGTTTATCCGATAATGGAGGCACAGTCAAACGAAGTACATGTATGAAAAAAGAATTGAATTGATCAGGTCTGCTCGCGAAACAATCTGTTAAAAAAATGAAAGAGTTAATTAAGGAGCATTAATTTTATTTCAGATCAAGATTAAATTATAGAAAATAAGCACGATACCCCAAGCGGACACGCGCTCTCTGAATTTTTCATTAACCATTAAAACTATGGATAAAACATGAGCCAAAGATGCATTTTCACCATCAAAATTTGGCCAAAGATACTGTTAAAAATAAATTATTAATACAAATATATGAATCCAGTGACGTGTATTATATAATTTTACGAATAATTTTTACCTTTTCCAAGTATTGACTGAACTCGAGCAACATTAATTTTTTAGTTTCAAACCGATTATTTTCCAATTCTTTAAAATAAATATCTTCAACTACATTGGGTAACCATTCTCGCGTATCAGGATCTTTTGATAGCCAATATTCTTGAGCCAGTAAAGAAATCGAATCTTTTTGTATTTCTTGAAGTGTAGGGTGGTATATACCACCTCTTGTACTTTCTGTTGGAGGAGCGTGCGGTGGTAAAGTCGTATGAATCATTATTCTGTTTTTTTCACGTATCGATGTATGCAGTTACTCATCGTTATATTCTCTATATAATCTCACATCACAAATTTAATTGGTTGATCGTACTGAAAAATCGCTATTTTACCCGGCATTGCTGCATTGGCCGAAATTAGGAAAAATATGATTGGTGACGATCTTTTTTTCTTTATACAGTAATTCTGTAATTGCATAGTAATGAGAGATTATCAGGATAAATATATATATATAGCAGAAACAGATTAATTTGACAGGTTCAACAGTATACGTACGTACGTATAATATGTAATCACGAACTTAAAAAAAAGTTTTTTTGCAAAAATTTGAGGAGATATATAAGAGATGAATTGGTAATTAAAGTTGTAAAATTCTGCCTTAGATAATTCTTCTGTTTTTTCTTTTTTTTACTTATAAATGTACAGTATGATTCTGAACTAATGCTTTGGCATTTTTACTAGATTGTGAGAAGTGTAATTATATGAATAAAAATAATAAGTTATGAAATTATGAATAATAATATTCATATACTGAATTAAAGTAAATATTTATTGCGAAACAAATAATGTATGTGTTGTAAATGGATTCAGATTTTTGTGGGTTCTGAATTTGAAAGAAATATAAATGTAACCGTTCGAAAATATAAAACAACAGACAAATTTTTTCCCGATCATCATAAAAATCATCTTTTGTAAAGCGCTATAATAAACTTTATAAAAATCTCCCTTATTAATATTCTCTCTTTCGTGAACTAGCAATTAAGTAATGTTTTTAATTAGCCTCTATCTATCCTTTGTCTAATTAACCTATATCCTTTGTCTACTTTGTCTTTATCCATTGTCTAATTAGCCTATATCTCTTTGTCTACCTAGTCTTTATCTTTTTGTCTTGTCTACTTAGTCGTTATCTAATTAGTCTATATTCTTTGTCTAATTAGCCTTAGCCTTAAGTCCAATTAGCCTTGATGACATATACCCATTATTTTGAACTTATGTCCAATTAACCCATGTCTAGAGATGTACCTCGCGCAAGATAAATCATTCAATTAAGATAATCTTAATGAACAGTAAACTATCAATATAATCGCGTGATGTAACCTTGTGCGAGGTGTGTGAATATATACTAAGTTTACCTCGCGTGAGGTACATCTCAACCCATGTCCAATTAGAGGTGCAGACATATTGTCGTAACTAGGTCGTAATTTAATTACCTCAATATAAAAAATCTGTTTTAAAATAGGTTGTAACTAGTTACGACAATATGTCTGCACCTCTATGTCCAATTAGCCGGTCCAATACAATATGCCCAATACTGATCGTATCATATATCGATATGGATGGTATTACTTTACAAAGTAGAATGAGCTTAATCAACTAATGTGAATGAAATCACGCCACTTGGATCAACTAATTACGAAGCTTGCTAGCACAAATCGAGATGTAAAAGTGAATGTAATATTTCAATTTGGTATTTGATATACATATACAGTAGTATCGTATATATGACATATTTTCAATCAAGTTCTGCGTTATTTTTTATTAGAGATGCGAACCGGATATTCGGATATCCGTTAATTTTAAATAGGAAAACGGATAACGGATCGCATCTCTATTTTATATGATCACTTTTAGGAAACAAGTATTTCCACACTCGATTTTGATGCTTTTGATCACGGGCATAATACATAAAGTGTATTATAGTTATAGCAAAAATGAAGTGTCATATTTTTAAGCCGGAGTATTTGGATCACACATAGCAATATTGTTATACAGTAAATTTCATAACAATAATTTATAATTTACAAGGGTATGGAAATATTAAAATCGGGTGTGGAAATACTTGTTCGCTCACTTTTATTATCAATAATTTCCCCAATGACAACTATCAAGTGCGAAATGGGAACTATCCCATTTCTATTCTTTTGTTAATATAATTTCGATCCGAAATGTGTGCTATTTTTCGTTCACTTTGAAACCCCAAATTGTATACTTCTTGTTATCCGACTATATTTAAAATTAGTTTGTCTATTTTTAAAACTCCATTCATATCTACACAAGTTGCTTTGAGATTCGAAAAATCTATAAAGGGTTTTGAATTAAAAGTATTTATTACGTAATCAGAATAGTGTATAAAATACAGAAATAGAGATAGGCATTATACGTCCGGAGTTTCATATTTCTGTTACAAAAAATGATAAGCGAGCTAAATTATTTTTTTTTGATTTAATTAAATAAAGTTGTGAAGTGTGTCAAAACGTAGCTATCGTAATCAAAGAACGTAACTGTATCACTTTGATCAAATGTTAAATGTACTCCTGTACTTCGGACAATAAACCATTTCGGATAATAATCCCTGTTTCCTGTATTATATTTTAGCGTGTGATAAATATGATATCATTTAACCTTTTACGCTTAATACGTAATCTAAATTTATATTTAAATATAAACACCATGCCATTATAATATATATATATATATGCAAATATGAAACGATTATCTTACGTTATCCAGTTTTCTTTTGTACGCATAAAACCTCTTTTTCAAAGATCTCTAATTCCATTTTCATTTAATTCATTTCCTTTAAAAGCTTCCATTTCTCGCACTTTTTCTCATCGCTCTACAAAGTTTATCCACAACCCTTCTTTTATCCAATATCAAAATAATTGTAAATATTCTACTACAAAAATGTCTTTAATAAACAAGCCTGCTCCAACAGACCTAACTTTGAAAAATCAAGACGGTGAAGATGTTTGTCTTGGTGATTTCGTTGGTAAAAAGCCTACAATTATATTTTTTTACCCTAAAGACGAAACATATGGATGTACTAAAGAGGTAATAATAACATATCAATCTGGTTATATCAAAAAATTCTATCGTTTTAAAAATTCGCCGTTAAAAATTATATATGTTAAGCATAAGATAAATTCATTTCATGTAAGCATAAGATGAATTCACTTTATGCTAAACATAAAACAAATTCGTTTTTTGTTAAGTTTATTATTCTTAGCATAAGCTTGGCGAAACCAATTTTATCTCTGCCTAAACCGACATATCTACACAGTATCAATATAATGTCGGTATAGATAGAGATGCTTATTAAACTGACATCTGGATATATCGACAATTTCCATTGCTGGAGAGTGTCGATATAACCAGAGTGACGTGTATTCTATGAGTTTTTTGTGCTTTCTTTTAAAATGAGTAAGAAGTAAAGATACATATCTATTGATTATTGATAGGCCTGCTCTTTTCGTGACTCTCATTCTGTTTTCTCTGAAGCTGGTGCAATTGTGGTTGGTATTTCTGCCGATTCACCCGAAAGCCATAAAAGATTTGCAGAAAACCAAAATTTACCATACCAATTATTATCTGATCCAAATGGCGAAGCAAAAAAAGCTTTTGGTGTAAGAGTTTTATTTCAATCATTATAGCATATTTAAACGTTACGTAAAAATATTATATCTCAAATTTAATTATTTTATAACTTGTGAATTTTGTTTTTTAATATAGGTTTCAGATACCTTTGGTTTCTTACCTGGTCGTGTAACTTACCTCATCAATAGGGAGGGTATCGTTCAGGATGTCTTTAGTTCTCAACTTGATTTCAAGGGTCATGCTAAAAAGGCCGTGGAATTCATTAAATCTCATGCATGAGAATACTCTATTAGCTGTCATTATAAATATATTGTTTAGCTAGCGTTGTTCACTAGCATTATTAAAAATACTTTTTTTAAAAAAAAAATTCTCTTCAAATTCTTGTGATCGTATATCACACAGAAATCTCCAAATCCTTTTATTTTCGATATTTTTCACTGAAAATTTCTATTTATAAAGTAACAATTTCAACTATTTTCAATACTACTAGATTTAATAGTTGATTGAACAAGCAACAAAAATTTTCACGAAAATGTCTTGATAATGTTTTGCTCTTTTCAATATTCGAAACTACTTTCAAATTCTGCAAACTAATAGAATTCGAAAATGGTCTTAAACTTTGAAATTTACTAGCCGTTTTTGATCAAAGTTTGAAAAAAAAGATAATTATGTAATACAGTATGATTTCTAACAATTACTAGTATTCCCGATTACCGTAATTTGAAAAGCACTATAAAGTTTATAAAAACGTTTATAAATTTGAATGATGATAATTCTCATGAGACTAGCTAAATGTGACGATTTTTTTAAAAAGTTTTAATCGAATTTTTTAGTATATTTATAAAATGAGCCCTTTACCCAAACATTTAAAATTTAGTTTAATAATAAACCAGGGATGGTAAATGACCTGAAATGACCCAAATGACCCAAATGACAAATGACCAGTCATTGGGTCATTTCAAATTCA
>CAJVPU010000478.1:0-17402 GCA_910591775.1 Dentiscutata heterogama | reverse complement strand
TTCCACTTATAAGATGAGATGAATAGAATTTAATTCTGAAGAACTTTAATTAAAAGCTCAAATAGAAAAAATCATTTCAGTATTTAGAAAATCAACTATGAATAATCATAGCAACTGAACACATACCTAATGGCTGCTACAGGTAGTGAAGAACCTCATGTTAGGTCCACAACTACAATAGCAGTACAAGGACTTTACATTGTGATTAGGCTCCATGGCTGCTATAGCAGTTCAAGGACCTATGTTGTGATTAGGCTCTATGGCTGCTACAGGATGTAAGGATCTCATGTTTAGTATTAAGCACTATAACTCCAATAGCAGTGCAAAGATCTCATGCTGTGATTAGGCTCCATGGCTGCAATAGCATGCAAGAACCTTACATTGTAATTAAGCTCTATGGCTGCCATAGGCAGTGCAAGAATATCATGTTTGATGATTAAGCACTATAACTACAATAGCAGTGCAAGGACTTCATATTTGATTAGTTTCTGTGGTTGCAAAGACCCCATGTTGTGATTAGACTTTATGGCTGCAGTAGGCAGTGCAAGATCTTATGCTTGACAATTAAGCTTTGCAACTACGATAGCATGCAAGAATTTCACATTCTGATTAGGCTTTGTGGATGCAATAGCAATACAAGGATCTCATGTGATTTGGCTCTATGGCTGCTATAAGCAGTAATAAACCTCATGCTTGGTAATTAAGCACTATAACTATGATAGCAGTGCAATAGCAATGTAAAAACCTTATGTTATAATTAGGCTCTATGGCTGTTGCAAGCAGTGCAAGACTTTTATGTTTGGTGATTAAGCTTCGCAACTATGATAGGAGTGCATGGTGTAAAAGAGTCGATTGTAGTTAGAAATAAATTTTTAAATTATTGTTGGGTCAGATACATACATGTTTGAAGAAATTGGTATACTTATGAATAGATTGATCAATGCTGAGATAGCTCAAGTTGATTTTTACTACTTTACCAAATTTAGTTAGTATTAGTATAGTATACTTATTCTCTTTCTGTCACTTATATTATTAGTAATATAATTGCCACTAATTCTACAAATGACATTTCGCCTCTTAATGACATTTCACTAATAAATGACACTTCTTTCACAAATGTCACTAAAATGTCACTTATAACATTAATGCCATTTCACTAATAAGTTCAACTTTCAAACCTGTATTATCATAAGAATGTAAAACTATAAATACAATGTTGACTTCACAATAAAGTAGCTAGCTAAGAGCTCAGATAAACCCAGAGTTGGCATAACTCAATAGAGTTTGACTCAATTAAAAGTCTGCTATCCCAACTTTAATATTTTACTAATTAATTCTGATAAGTGAATCTTATAATCCCATGACTCTGAATTAGAGCTTCATGACATAGTCTAGAACTCTATTTAGCCCTAATAACTCAGACCAAGTTTCTTCATGCCTTCTTTTTGCCTTCTAGCATTAGGATTCAAATAGAGTTGATAGTTTGATATCTGTATCACCTATATTTTTTCAAGCCAATCTAGTCTAGCCCTTCTCAACAGACCTCATGTTGTAGTTAGGCTCTGCAGTTGTTATAGCAATGCAAGGGTCACATATTGTATTTAGGCTTATGACTACTGCAGGCAACACAAGAACCTCATTTTTGATGATTAAGCACTGCAACTACTATAGTAATGCAAGGATATTATAGTTAGGCTCCATGGCTGCAATAGCATAAATTAATCAAAATTCAACCAAATAGAAACCAACAATACTGATTTTCATACTTACTGAATATGGTTAAATATATTGCATAGTTTAAAAGAAATTTTTTTTTGAAACAAAAGAAACTTTTATATAATCTACCCTAAGCCATACCATATTAAAAAAAAAAGATAATGATAACACTTTCCTGCTAAATCTCATGTAATATTGTCCATATAAACTTTATTTACAATTGAGTTATATTTACAATTTAACAAATCAGAAGAATAGAAACCTATAAAGCACAGAACAATTGACAAAGCACAAGGTGAAAAGTTTCGTTTAAAGAGATTCTACAAACATACATATGTACAATAAGTAAATGGAGGTCTGTCTGATTGAATTTAAACAGTGCTGCTCACTGTAGCTAATTACTCGATAATAACTGGTACTGTACATATTCAAGATGTGCTATAAAAAGAAAATGGTATGTAAATATTATCGTTATTAGGTTTAACTAATAAGACACATGAGCGATGAACATAAAGTTTACTATTGTAAATGTATTTTTAGTATGCAAATTCAAAATAAAGTTTCATAGCAATGCATACATCGAATTATGGAATCAAAAGTCGATTTAACTTATTGAATCTTATAAATACAACCCGAATACGATAAAAATTTTTTGGGGGCATGCTCTAGATCAGATCAGACCAGATCAGACCTGCGCAACGCAACGTTGCCTGCTCATGATATATATAAGAAAAAGATCAAGACCAAGATAATATAAAATTTTTTGACGAAAATCTTTTCCGTTTTAACCTAAAAGGAAATGTGGCGGATCACGAGTAAGGTCGCATCCAATAAATAAGATGTTTAATGTCTAATCTTAAACTTTATTAGAAACGATCTACGACATGCAGACAAAGAAAGATTGAAGGGAGTTAAAAGATAAACAGTTTATTTTAGATCGAATGATTTACCTTCTCTTGAGGTGTTTCAACACGCACGGCTTTAGAAAAAAACTTAAGCTTTAATATAAGCGGTTCTATGTTTTGTTTTTTTTTTTAAAAAAAAATAAAAAATAAAAAATCATTAAAAAATTATTTAAGTAAAATAAAATTTTAAATAGGAAAAACATGTTACCGGTTTCTATTTCATTTTTTCAATCCCATTTAATATCCACGATCAATTTATTAGGTCCAGCTTTTTTAAGTTCGAGCGGAAGAAAATAAATTTGTCTGGAGGGAACTAATTCATCATGAGAGAATGTGGAACAACGAAAAAGGCTAAATACCTATACACAGACTCTATTTTTTATTTATAAAGATTACGATGACCTTTATATATAGATAACTTTAAAAATAGGGACTGTGTATAGGGACTTTTGAAATACCCGGTATAAAAGTCAAGATAAATAGGCTATTCATATCGAATTTGATGAATTTTACAAATATTATTTTTTTTTTAAGTTTTATTTATTTATTTATTTCAGAGGATTAAGCTTTATAAAGCTTTTGAGAGATGATTTTATAAAATCTTATTAATGCAAAATAAATTGTATCTGCGATACTTAATGCTACATCTTGCATCGAGAATTATTGAAGCAATTGCAAATATCATTTTCACATGGAGGTTTTAATATCAGATATTATATCAGCATACAGTATTAATAAATATTTATGAGACTACTGTGTTTCATATGCAGATTCTCCAAGATTTATTTCTTTTTATTTTTACAACTGTTTTCAAACTGATGTGGAAAAGGATTTCCATATACTCAATACTGCAATATGAGAAGTCGAGGAATTTGGAAGTTCTGATTAGTAAAATTTAACGATCCACTAATCCCTGGTCGTATATAACCGGAATATTTTCCTACATGGAAAGAAAGTTTATTCTTCGTTTTGTATATATCATGATCACTTGTTATTTCGATCTTTTATTTATGAAGAATGTTTACTTTTTTAATTTTATTACCTTCAATTAATTACTATATAATAATTATTGTGAAATTCACTATAATCTCTACTTACTTTATTGGTTGTGAGAATTTTAAAAATTAAAAAAAAATATATTCATTAATTAAAAGTCAAATAGCTTATGAAATTATGAATACTTTAGAATTTTCTAAACATTGTAAAAAACTTAATATAGCAGGTATGTTATATAATTATTGTATTATTATATATAATTTAAATTATATAAATTATATATTTATTATTAGATTGGGTACAAAATAAAAAATAGCTGTGGATACTTGCTAGCTTGTCTCCTGTTTTTGTTAAAATAGTACAAACAATTTAGTCATAATCACGCAGTTTGTTTACATAAAAATATGTGATTATAAAATTTTAAATAGTAATGTGATTACGCAGAGTCTTTTTTAATAAATATATTGCCAATAATTTTCCAAAATATGGTGCTTATAAAGAGGGTGTGATTATATAGGAGGTGACTGTAGAGGAGGACGACTGTAATTGCACAATAATATATCAATATATATATTTATTTTACTAATGCTAATAAATCATATATTAAAATAAAATATTGGCACTATAATGATATTTTTTTTTAATTAATGTTGCAAATACAAACATAAGGTGCCTAAACTATATATTTAAAGCAAAACTTATTGATTTATTAATTTATCATTCTACAGTATTTATTATTTATTTATCGTTCTATTTATCTATGCAATAATATAAGTGCTACCAAGATAAATCCTGTCATCGAGATTTCAGATTTATAATTTACCGGACACAAATTAGGTAGAAAATGTCTGCTAAGTAACAAACTTGAAATCCGGGGACAGGTTTTTCCCTTTAACTTACTAATTCGTTAAGTTGGAGAAAATTGTTAAGTGTTGCAACACTCGGTAATTTTAAAATGCTTTCAGTAACGATATTAAAAAAAGTTAACGTATTGTTATTTAAGAATTTTTTATTCAATACAGTACAGTACTCATTTATATTTTATATAATAAAAAAGGTGTACTGTACGGATATATAATATAGTACACCTAAATTTAAGTACAGTACATTATATTCAATACTAAAATACAGTACGAAACTTCTACAGTCCGGTGATTAGGGATGTTATATTGCGAATCCGATCCTAAATCATATGAAAACATAATGAAATATAATACATTTTATAGGACTTAGATCCTATATCAGATTCTGAATTGAATCTATCGATAAGTCCGTCCAATCAAATTAATTTGTATTGTTATAATAATTCATTTCAGGATCTAAGTCTTATAAAATGTTATTGGGTTTTCACGTGATTTAAGGACCAATCCCTTCGAACCCTTACCGATCCTTCAAGGATTCATTTGGGACCCGATCCTAAAGGACCAGTTAGCATCCTTAATAGTGATTCATTTGTTATATTACAGTATTAAAATTGACAATGGCAAACTTTATATTGGTGGATTTGGAATTAGGTTTACACCGTGTTTAAAATTCGTTGTACATGTATTGTTTTTGCACAAAAAATTAACAATTACTGTGTAGTATGCCTCCCATAAGAAATTTTTATCCAAATATTGCCATTATTTCCCCATATTTTGAATGAAAACTCCATGAATCTGCAATATGATCGACAAAATCTAAATAGGCTGAATAATCTTCATGAGAAGCTCCATGAATATGCGGAAAAAACATGGAATGTAGAACACGGATCGACTTTTTTTATGGTGATGCACAAAAATAAAATAAAATTCCTATATAAAAAAAAATTTTGCACAGCATATTTTGCCGAATTTTCAACACTGAGCTTATATGGGTTGTAAAACGAATCTCTATGCATATAAATAGTGTTTGGATCCGTTCAAAAAAATCATCCAGGTTATCCGGATAATAAAAAAAAAAAAAAGCCAATATAGATTAACTGCGGGATTATCCAGATAGTTGAATATATTAACTTATATCTCGTAATGATTCATTTTAGAAATACACAATCTTAATTAGAATATTGGTTATTTTTTCACATTTAATTTTTCATTCACAATTAGGGATGAGTTTGGTCAGCTACGGTCGGTTATCGGTGTTACGGCAAAATATTTCTTTCATCGTTACCGGATTATGACTATATTTCCGGGTAGCAATTACTATGTTCCTGTACAGTGATTTTCCATTGCCACAAAATTTGTAAATAGTCGTATATCTTACCTCATACTTGATAATCGGGTTGTTATTGCTAAATGTATAAAAAGGATCGCTACGTGTAAGGAGAGGATAGCTTTAAGACAGCTTTTCTTTTACTCTAATTAATAAAATCATAATAAATATATAATATCGCTCTCCTAACAATACAAAACTTACATTCTTTTAACCCCCTAATGTTCACGGCTTGAAGCTAATTGGCTACGAAGAACATAAGCCTCTCCCCAAGCCGTGACATCGGTCAGCTATCGACTAATAGCCGACTGTAGCTGATCAATTACTTGATCAATTATTTAATCAAACTTATAATTAAGTGACAAATAATTATATTTTTATATGTTAACAGTGTACAATATTAGAGTACGAAAAAAAATTCTGGTCATATTTGCAGATCGTTTGGCCTATTGGAGATGAGTTTTATATAGGCAAACGATCTGCAAATGAAGGTATGATAAAATATTCAGTTTGTTGCTGATTCAAAAAAAAAAAAAACTCAAAATTTAAAGCCGTTTATTAGAACAGGAGGAAACGTTGATGTTACACGACTGGTTTTACACACGGTGTGAAACACATAAAAAAATTATTTTACAATACTTGATCGGACTTGATCAGTCAGCTAGTACATGTTATGATTATAATCCAACACCATTTTTTATTATAAAAAAATGGTGTTGGATTATAATCATAACATGTACTAGCTGACTGATCAAGTCCGATCAAGTATTGTAAAATAATTTTTTTATGTGTTTCACACCGTGTGTAAAACCAGTCGTGTAACATCGACGTTTCCTCCTGTTGTTTATTAGACTAAAAAATATGTAATTTATATAATAAAAGAAATAAAAGCTTCGGTTTTTCAAAAAACATGTTCAACTAAATAATATCTTCATTATAAAGGTACGAACTTTAAAAATTTTATTAAATTTACTTTGAAAATATACGGAATAATACGAATTAATAAAAAAAGAAAAGAAAAAAAAACAAGAAACAAAAATAAGAAAAGTTCCGTAAAAAAAATAATAAAAAAGAAAAGAAAAAAAAAACAAAAAACAAAAATAAGAAAAGCTCCGTAAAAAAAATAATAAAAAAAGAAAAAAAAAAAAAAAACAAGAAACAAAAATAAGAAAAGCTCCGTAAAAAAAAAAAAAAAAAAAAGCACAAACTATGACTGTTGATTTTCGATATTACAGGATTGTTTTTTAACTTTAAATGAAGTATCTGTTACTATCCTTATAATAATATACCACTAAACGTTATTTAATTTATTTTATCGCTAGCATATGTACTACGTGCTAAGAATAAATATACGATTTAATAAGATTTTGTTTAATCATATTAAATGAAATCTGCAGCGAAATACCTGTCGGGAAGTAATTATTGTGAAATAAATGAGATAAAAACTTGTTAACATCCCCATCGGCTTACTGGGCATCCTGCACTTGATACATCACAAGAACACCCGAATAGACCTACCCACCATTCTGGATTCTTATTAAATAACCCCAAAACAAACAATAAAATTGCTACAATAAAACCCCAAATAGAGAACAAAACATGAAATATCTTAGGCATAGTTAAGTCTTTTTCTCCTATCCAATGACATAAAAATGCTATTGCGCTGTTAAAAGACCATATGGCACAGATCGTTGTAACATATTTGCTTCGACAAAAGTATCCGATTGGAGGTGTAAAGTAAGCTAAAAATACCGTAATCCAAGGAAGAGCTATTGATATAAAGGCAGTTAATGAAACTGTAAACCATTTTTGACTCGTATCATCAGCGTCGTCAACCATAGTTATTCTTATATTATCAAATTCCACCTTAGGATCTTTGACTACCAAGTTTCCCGAAGATATTCTTCTCCAGAGTGCAGGAATTGTCCAAGACAATAATAATGGTATATATGGCCAGTCCTCACAAACATGCGATCCAGTTGTCCTAGATATTCCTGCCAATGCACCAATTATAATATAGTATAATGATATTACTGGAGATAATCTTTCTAGAACCGATACTTTTGCTGTGCATCTATTTATGTATGTATTTATGTTTTGATTCTCTTTTGGTTTCATAGTATACAATCCGACAGGTCTGTATTCCAATCTTCTATTGGTTTCGCCATTAATAAAGTAATTTACTGGAAGCCAAAATAGGCAGCGTGATTCTTTATTACCACCTACGTTGACAGCATAAAAAATCCCTATAAATGGACATCCAAGACATCGTAATACCCATTGAAGTTTTCTTGTAAATTTATCCGTTGGTGATGCGCCTACTATAGCTATAGCTGGTAAACAACCCAATACATACTGAGGTATGGGTTCCAACAACCTATGTACGAACTCTGGAAAATCTGTCATTTGCGCAAGAATTGAAATTATACTTCTTTTAAAAGAAAATAAAATAAAAACCAATTTAGATGACAAGCTTGGCATAATATATAATGTATATTCTTGAATGATATTAAACATTAAAATTATACCTATGCGTTTGGATGTTATAATAAGCGTTTACCTTCACAATACAATCAGTGATTAAAAGTTTGTTGAATTAGAGACTCCGGCTCGCCTGACGAGTCAATTGTAAACGATTAAAATTGAAAGGAAGGGTAATTGAGGCTTATTTTGTTTGATCACATCTTTATACTGACAGGGAATGTTTCCCTTTATATATAAAATTTTATTACTAACAAAACACTGCGCCTCTTTTACTTATCGGACAAGACAATTCCTTATCAATATTAATATTAAGGATTTACCAATTTCCTTATTTGCTAGTTTACAAAATTTCTTCACAAGTTGTAAAATTTGGTTAATTAATGTGTATCACGGAGATAGCGGAGTTCGCCCTTTCATTCATTTACGTACAGTACGTACATACCGTACGTAAGCACGACAACCTTGTTTTTTTTTTAACAATATGACACTAACTGGAAAGAGAGGTCGTCTAATGCCAGGTAGTCTTTAAATTGATTACTAACAAATTTGTAAATTAAAAATCACGTGATGCATATAAATTACTACCTGGCTTTAGACGATCCCTGGAAAGAGTATATAATATTCTGAAAATTCGAAAACCACATAGTTTGGATTTATCTTACGTTAAGCAATTTACGCAAATGTCTAATCAAAATTTTTTTCGAACATATGTAGAATTTTCTAGCGCATTCACTCATTCACTCATATTGGATCTAAGTTATAAAAATTGCCATTAAAGTAAATGTAAATAGTGTTGATTTTATTAAAAAAAAAAGAAAAAAGAAAAGAAAAAGATTATCGCGAGAATTAACATTGACTCAATAATTTTGGTTAAAATTTTTATATAAAAAAAATAAAAAAAAGGAAAAGATTATCGCTAGAATTAACATTGACTCATTATGTTGGGTTTATATAAAAAAAAAAGGTTAGCCTTTAATATGTTTAAATTCTTTATTTCCTTTTTTCATTTTTAAATGTCAGCATTTTTACAAATCATGTAAAAGGTACAAATTTCAAATAATGTTTCATAGATCTGAGATGAAATAGGTTATTTGAATTACGACAATTCTGGATAGATTTGTGCATCCTAGTCAATCCGGACCTCTGAGACCGATTTAATATTATTAATTATTCCGTCGTCCGCATTTCATTCCCATTTAATTCTTAAAACTTATATATTTTCCTATTAAGGGGTTTCAAAATTAAATCAGAGAATCTTATTTTATTTTTCCCTTTATAATTCAACATAGTATAAATATTATTAAAAATCCTACTTATTTTCGAAATGCGCCACTCATTTGTTAATTTTGAAACCCCCATTGGTTTGAAGTTTTTGCCATTCATCTTTTTTATTAATTTAAAACTTGAAACACATTTAAAATTTTTAACAATAAAATGACGCAATTGAATTTTTGAAATTGCATTTTTACAGCAATAAAATAACGCAATTAAAGTTGTGAAACACAACTTTTTAAATTTGATCTGGTTTGCTTTTTGTAGATCTCGATCTGTATCTCTACCTACCTGTATTCAGTGCGATAATCAAATCATTTCCCTGAAAGTTAAGGTGGGCCCGATTTGGAGTTAGTGTTGGCCTGATTTAGAATTAGGAATTACGTAGAAATGATTATCAAAAAAAATAAAAAAATAAAAATGAGAAAAAGGAAATTTTATTATCAAATATTTACATAGATAGGACCAGTGTTGTACATTTTCATTGTCCAAAGATTTTTGAATGAAGTTTTCACAATAAACGCCAGTTCAAATTCAATAAATTTTTTTTATTTTAATTCTACAAGTATATAGAATTAAAATAAAAAAAATTTTTCATCAAATTTGATCAGATGGTTATCAAAAAAACTTCACTCAAAAATCTTTGGACAATGAAAATGTACAACACTGGATAAGGCATCCACTTATTTGCGCGGGTAATACAAACTTCTAAGAAGGAAATAGCTAATAAGAGAACACAAATTTCGAGTATTCTGATTCAGCCCGACATAGAATCTGAACACGCGCGAAAGAAGAAAAAAAGAATAGAATGCGAAAATACTCAAAAACTAGTGTTTAAATCGGCCTTTGTGGACTAATAAAAAATAACGGGGATGAAATTTCACATATAAAAAACTCTAACTTATCGCTAAAGCTCTCAACCTCAACGCAGTAATCTCAAATTTCTATTTAGTAACCTTTCGAAAGAGGTGTGTTAGATTTGGCTGGTGGGTGATTAAGGCTTTTGGTTACTCGGGGTCAACGAAGACAAGTAGGTAAGTCACGTGATCATGAACTGAGCCCCTGGATCGCCACCAAAATACTAATAAAATTTTTTCGATCACGTGAAATTATCCAATAATAAATCACGCCTTGGTGTAACGTAACACAATCAGGAAGATCCAAAACAAACGTTCGTTTTCAAAAATTCTCAAAAATTTACATAAGAAATCACCTTCTGTGCATTAACAAAAAGTTTTTCTTGAGCGATTTTGCTATTAAAACACATAAACCCTAACCTTAGCACAGACCCTAACCCTAATCTAAATGAACTTAACGATTTTTGTACTATCACGTGATCGAAAAAAATTGGTGGCGATACTGGGGAAGATCTGAGCGAACAACGATTTTTATGAAGTTTGTAGGGTTTGGGTTCAGTGTTAATGCAGTGTTATGGATAATTTGTAATATGGGGTTTATTTTTAACAAAGCAAACGAAGCATGATCCCTTCGTGGGCCATCTTGGCCTTTATTTATATTGATTATTTCCGTCGCTTACAAATGCAACTTTACATTTAATATTCTATAAAACTATTTAAAACTGTTTACAATTATTTCCCTATTATTTTTAAGGATGGCTAATTTGTACGTACATCCTCCCTTTACCTTCTATCTACCCCTTCGTATCCGAAATACCCTTTTCGATCATAAATGTAAGTATTTGCACTTCTTGCATTTCGTGCATTTTCACGTGATCGATCACAGTTTTCGGTCTTCCCCAGTCGCAGAAGCTACAGACAGTTCAGTGGCCAGAATTAGGATTAGGGTTAGGGTTAGTGTAGGTGGATTTAGTTGATGTTAGTCAAAATGCAATGTCCATAAGAACTGTCTGTTGACTCGGCGTTCCCCAGCAGTGATGGTAAATGACCTGGTCATTTGCAAATTTTTCAAATGACCTCAAATGACCCCGAAATGACCGGTCATTATCGGTCATCTCGATTTTGGGTCATTTGGAAATGGCTCGTGACCAAATGATCATGGTCATTTAGAAATGACCGGGGTCATTTGAGAGTTATTTAGTCTATAGGTTTGAAATAGGCTAGGTTAGGCTATACTCGGACCCAAAAATTTATATGCCTGACCTAACCCAGGAATGGTAAATGATCCAGTCGTTTGATCGAAATTTAAATAATCCCAAATCATGACAAAGATCATTTGGGTTATTAAATTTATTTAGGTCATTTGCATATAAAATAATTTTATTGGTCGAATTGTTCATATAAAAAGTTAAACTTTATTACATATCTAATCGATAATCGTATATGTATACGTATTTTAAAATCAAACTCTTATCAAGTCAATTATATAAATGCAAAGTGCGGAAGTGAATTAATAAAACTTCAGTTTACATGAAAATTTCATAATATATGCAATTTATTATTTCGGACACTTTACTAAGATATAAATATTAATTGACAGTAAAATTTTTGATTTAATATATACTTTATCATTTTAATTTTGTTTGGCGGCAAATTCTGATTGGCTAAATGGCATCGGAATTTCAATTAACGCATGTTAAATGACCTTCTAAGTCATTAGAGCCTCGAAATGACCCAATGACCAGTCATTTGTCATTTGGTCATTTGGGTCATTTCAGGTCATTTACCATCACTGTTCCCCAGTATCGCCACCAAAAAGTTGCAGTCACGTGAGAATCAAAAATTCTTTAAAGTTCGTTTAGATTAGGGTTAGGGTCTGTACTAAGATTAGGGTTAGAGGAGCTTTAATAGTAAAATCGCTCAAGGAGAACTTTTTGTTAGAGCACTAAAGGTAGTTTCTTTTGCTGCTTTTCGAGAAACAAGCGATTTTTGACAAAGCGAACGTTTGTTTTGAATTTTCCTGATCGTGTAACGTTACACTTGATCTTGAAATATGATTTGTTTGCGCCACAAAATTGTCATGTGACTGCAACTTTTTGGTGGCGATACTGGGGTAGTTCGGTTTTCGGGTCTCACAGTATATAACATTGAAATTGTTAGTGGTAAATAAATTGTTACGCAAGAGAATTGAGATTGAAAAGAAAAAACTTAAGCCATTTATTTTACTTTCAAAAATCCGCTGAAATATGAAAGTTAATGGGAGTTAATGGGATGGTAGTAATGTCTACGGATTGACTCAAACAACCACAAACAATATATGTCGATGATTGATGAGACTTGTTATAAAAAAGTCTATTTCGAATGGGAAATGTGTATATTGCAATCAATATAGCATTTCTAAAGCTTAGTGTCAGGCATGTGATCTTTATAAAACTATACGAGCAGAAATAAGAACATTGACGCCTATATTAAAGAACTTCAACTGGATTCATCCCGATAGGATGGTTGATATTCAAAAGATCAGGGATAGATTTTAACTACCTGGTTAAATGATGTATAACTGATTTAAGAGAGATATGGTGGAAAGTATATATGGTTTCATAATTACACTTAAAAATTGATTGGTGTTAGTGGTAAAAGGGCGGGAACACGGACAACCCAATCACCACCAAAACAACACAACCAACCCATGATATACCCAATGGGTAGAGGCGATTATGATTTGGCAAGGTAAGGCATATCGGGTATATTGTGGGACACATAAAGACTCCCATACGATTTTTATAAAACTCACTCTCCCCTTCTCTGTGTCATCATTCTCTCTCTCTCTCTGTCCTTTATTAGAGGCCAAAGCAAGCCCATATTTATAATAAAAATTACATGCGGGGGAGAACAAGATCGAACTTTTTTTCTAATCTAAGCCCAAGCCCAACACGCCATCATTTCACGACAAACAATAATTTAGCCTCCTCAGGCTTATGATTGTTTGTTTGTTTGTCTTTCACTGCGCCAAAGTCTAAGGTCTTCGTGGCGCTTCATGACTTCGTGGGACTTCGGATCGGGATTTTCCATCACGTTTCCGGGTCGAATTCGGCGGCGTGGATTTTGTTGGTTTTGCCACCAACACTGGTTAACATTTTTTACACTTTGTATAAGATTAAAAATCATATTCAATTAGAGGATAAAAGCGATGGCTTATCAAATTTGCAAATCGTTTAGCCAAATCCAGAGTCTTCTACTCAAGTCTGGCCAAATGATCTACAAATTTGACTAGAATTATTGCTTAGTATTGTATAATCAATTAGAACAATACACAAAAAAAATAATAAATATGATATTATTAATAAAATATATTAAAGTCACATTTTAAAAACTCAATAGCATACTTAATATTAAGTTCGTGCTTCTGCCAATGACTTTATTTTTCACGAAGCTTAGTATATGTCATAAAAAGTGTCGTTTCTGAGCCGAAAAAAAAGTTTATTGTTGTTTGTATAGTTTCAATTTAAACCTGCACGGCTTGAAGATCACGGAACCACAATTTTCTTAATAGAGTTTTGTCAAGGCTTCACATTTCGCAAGATTTTAACGTTCCGCCAGGTTTCAATTTTCGTCCTTTTTGGGCTTAGATTTCGTTTTTCATCATTTTGGAAGTAGGTTTCGTAACACTAATCCAGACTTTATTCATCGGAGTGACAACACAATTAATTAGTTTATTCAATTTGTCAATTAAAAATTGATTAATTGAAGTTCTTGAGAAAACCTTTAATGTAATAAACTACTAATATTAATAACTAATGACTAAAATATAATATTAATTCACGAGGATCATAATTTTTTTTTTAATTACACTTTTTTTTTTTTATCATACTTGAAATAATGATTTTTTTATCGCTGCTTATTATACTTTTGATCCAATATTAGGGACTAGGGATGGGTCTAGTCGGTCATACTGGTTAAATAACTGGCTATAACCGATCAATATTTAATCAACTATTTTATTTTTTAACGCAGTTAAAACATTGCTTATATGTGGTACAGTTTTTGATCTTATTTTGTGATAGTTTGAATTATGTAGTATGATTATACATGGGTGCCTAAATTGCCCATCTTAATAAAAAAGTAATTACGGCATTTAGGCAGCCGAAATTATTCTTATATAGTGCCGAAATTAATTTTCATATCTGCCGAAATTATTGCCGAAATTTTTTGAACACCTTTCATCAAAATACATCATATAATATAGTTATTTCGAAGGGTTTCATATAAAAAATTTAGCAATGCCGAAATGTGTGCCGAAAATACAATTTTTCAAAAATAATTTAGGCACCCATGTATAAGTATGATACACAAGAAATAAAAATTTGTATAACACATAATAATAAAAATAAATGATTATTAATGCTGGATCGATCAATCGAAGGATCGTTTATTCAGAACAAGAGCAGGAGCATAGCGTAAAAATTTTAAAAGGCCGAAAGACCAATCTTAAACATTATTTGGCTCTTTAGACTTATTAAAGAGTTTCTTATTTGGGTTTGTTGGCCCATTTTCTTGATATTCAATAAATTTTTTTCGTCGAATTTTTTACGACTGATGAAATGATATCAACGATCGCAAAGGCGAAAGATATTTAATTTGATGATATCTCTCAAATTTTCTTTAATCACTAGACTAATACGTAACAGGTAATGTACTGTAAACGAAATATCATAAATTATTAAATGTTTTTATGAGAATTTGTCTTTCGATAGATTGTCAATGTGGACTGATTTTTTCATGCATTACGCCAAGCAAAAATAGATACATGCAACTAATAAAACGCTAACCCTAACCCTATGTGATGTCTGTTTGATGTCTGTTAAGTGAACTTTCAATGTGCAGCACCGTAAAAGGATTAATAGTTTGATAATACTACTTCTGGCTGTGGTTTCTAATTTCCAGATAAAAAAAAAACCACTACCACTCAGAAATTTTGTACACTGGTAAAGCTTATACGATTCCAAAACAACATACGTAAATACGTTATTTATTGATTTCAAATTGATAGGAATTAATAAATGACACATGGTATATATAGTATATAAGTCTGAAGAGCCAAATAGCATTTAATATTAATCTTTCGGGTTCTTTAAAATTTTTTCGATCGTTTGATCGATCGAGAGAGCATTAATATTAATCGTGCCATTTTATTTTCTGTGTAACCTACCTAAACAGGAGGAACCATCGATGTTACACGACTGATTCTTTACCCGGTGTGCAACATATAAAAAATTATTTTACAATACCAGATACATGTTATGATTATAATCCAACACTATTTTATTATAATAAAAATGGTGTTGGAGTATAATCATAACATGTACAAGCGGAATTATCTGGTATTGTAAAATAATTTTTTTATATGTTGCACACCGGGTGAAGAATCAGTCGTGTAACATCGACGGTTCCTCCTGTTTCCCTACTGTAACCCAAAATAAGATTTAAAACTTTGCCACAAATATAAGCAAAAATTTAACTGCATTAATGAGCAATGATTTAACTGCGTTAAAAACCAACGACGGGATTTTATATTTTGTATAAAAATTAAATAATATAATCATATTTATGGATACGCCTTACTTCACCGACAATCATTTCACTGACAGCTCACTTAACCGACATCATGCCAAGTAAAATTTTACTAAATGTATGTGCCTGCAGCTAATAAAACGCTAACCCTAACCCTATGCAATGTCGATTAAATGAACGTTGGTGAAATAATTGTTGGTGAAGTGAGTAGTATTGCATATTTATTATTTAATAGATAACGATAATTATTTTGTATAGTTAGACCTCATAAATGGAACTCCTTAAATGCAACATCTCTCTGAATGCAGAAATGCAATCTTAAGCTTTGGCTTAAATATATTTATGACCTCCATAAATGCAAGTTTTCCTATTATTCTTTAAATGCATGTACTTAAACATATAGGCGAATTTTTTTAATTTTGGTGACAATTAAAAATTATTGATGATATTTCATAAAATTTAATCCAACCATTTATATAATATTGCATGATCTCAGGTAGAATAGAATTGAATAGCATGATCTCCTGTAAAATTGAATTATACAATTGTATTTGTTTGGTCAATTATTTGCCTTAGCTATAATCCGCTTATGAATCGCTTACGAAACTGTTTATGAAACTACATAATAATTTAAATCACCATCGTATTTAATTATTCAATTGTTTTTCTTAGCTGTAAACTTCTTATGAAATTAATAATGAAGCCGCATAATATTTACGTATAAATTATTTATAAATCATTAATGAATCATTAATGAATCATTACGTATATCGATTTTAATAATCACAACGTTCTCATCAAAAATTTTCGCCCATATGAAGTTTGGCCCCAGTAAGTTTTATTTAAGGAGGTCTGACTGTAGTACATAAAAAGACTTGTATGGTATAAGGATGGCATTGATGTTTCATTTTAATGAAATTGCTTTTTAATGTTACGCTGTAAAATCCATAAAGGCTTAGCCCGTATATGATAATAATGAATTTTTACAAATAAATAACGAAAAAAATGCCCTCAGTTTGAATTTAGGATAAATCTCATTTTCTTCCCGTCTTAAAGATCTTACAATTTTCATAAGCCATCGCAGGTTGATAGCTTATCTTCATTTTTTAACATAGAAAAAAAAAATCCAAAACATCTATTATGCATTTATTACTTTATGCTCTCTTTTTAGTATTCGTAGCCATCACTTCTGCATTTCCTAATGGGGCTGGTACTTGTCTTTCAAATCAAACGATTATCGAAGGTGTGCCATATTCACCTATGGGTAAACTTGATGACTGTTTAGGCTACGGTCTTAAAGTTCGAATGAAGAACAATCAATATATTCCAAAAGGTCAGGGATAGATTTTAACTACCTGGTTAAATGATGTATAACTGATTTAAGAGAGATATGGTGGAAAGTATATATGGT
>CAJVPU010000477.1:0-17405 GCA_910591775.1 Dentiscutata heterogama | reverse complement strand
GCAGGATGACGATTAAAGCGATTTTTAACAATATGTCATATAAAGGTGTGAAAAAAGTGTCCCAGAACTCCCTTTTTTACCCTACTGTTGACTAAACACCCAATGTGATATTGACTTTCTTGAGAATATTATAATGATAAAAGAATTTTGGATGATAGTAGATGATCTTAATCTTAATATTTGGGCTGCTGTTAATAGAAATCAGGCAGATTGACATTTTAAAAAAAAATTAATACCTTAACTTTCAAAGCTCATATTTCAGCAAATTTCAAAGCTATCTTAATAATTTAATAGTAAAAAAAAGTCTAGATCTTAAGCTTTTTTTTTTAACTATTAAATTATTAAGATAGCTTCAAAATTCATCATGATATGGGGTCTTTGCCTTGAAAATCACATTATGGGCATATTAAATCATATGTCCTATAACATGATTTTCAAGGCAAAGACCCCATATAAGCTTTGAAATTAAGATATTAATTTTTTTTAAAGTGTTAATCTGCTTTGCCTGATATTCGTGGGTGACTAAGGTAGAATTGTATAAGAAACAAAAAATTATCATTATCAATCATAGTCAGATAGAGAATGATAGTTTACGATATAATATAATTAATATCTTACATATTAATTTTATTAAATTAAAAAAAAATAAAAAAAATTTTTTTATATCTACAGTTACCAAAATGTGTAGAAATGAAAACTAATAAAGTAATTTGAAAAGAAAGAGATCTAGACTATAAAGAATTCTCATTATTGTTTGATTAATTAAATGAAGATTTTCTCACAGAAAGTATTACAATAAATTAATATATAGAGGACACCAAAATTAAGATCATTGCCACCTAACTTAGTTTTTCAATTTCTTTAAGAATCAGTCCCATTTTATTATATCTTGGCAGATAGTGAGTACTATTATCTAGAGTAAATTCACCCACTTGTTCATCATTATCATCAATGTATATAAACGATGATAACTCGATGTCGCCATCCCTAAATATATGAAATTTTAAAAAAAGTAAAACAAAGAAAAGGATGAAAGATAATGAGAAAAAAAAAAGCATACTGATGATAGGATTATATCATCAAATTCTGACTATTACTATTTATAATTATCAATGAAGTGTTGAAGGGTTCTGGATAATTTTATTTATTGTTTAGAAATCGATCGATGAAAATTTTAAAAATCAAAAAAAAAAAAGATAAAAAATAATGGTAAGAAAACAAACATACTGGTAACTTGATAATGTCATCGGATCTAGAAAAGAAACTTCAAAGCTAAATAGAGCATTACTGCTGAGTTTGGTGATCTCCTCTCTAAGAAACATAAATTTCTAAGAAAAGGTAAAATAATGAAAAGGACATTGATAAAAAAAAAAAGCATACTGGCAACTGGATAATATCATATCTTTGCTGATTTCAGACAATGGCAGAGGTGTTAATTCGTGATCTTTGAGATAAGTCAAAAGCAGTTTTACATATTTCTGAAGAGAATGAAATTCAGAAATACTCAGATAGTTTTTAAGAATTTTATTATGATTTTTGATGTAATTATTCTGATTGACAATAGCTCTATTATGGTGGCATTTTTCATCTATGTTTATAATTGATCAAAATTTATTTAGTCAATTACAATCATTTAAAATAATGAGAGATTATGAAGCTTGAAAATATCAGATTTATATAGTAGAATCAGACTTTGTAGATTAATTTTTGATAGGTTATTTTGAGAGGCTTACCAGTATTTTAGTTTAATTAGAACAGTAAATATGTATCTGTAAGATGGCTTGAAAGCATTGTTGAAAAACATAACCAAACAAAAACATGGTCTTTTTATAAAAATTATTTGGATTCAGATGTTTTACCAAATGCAGCGACTGAAGATTCCAAAATTAATACTAAAAAAAAAACATAAAAAATTATATTAAATAACATAAAATTTAACTATAAAAATTAATTTCTGACTTTTAAATAAAGTTTTCAGTATGAAATTTTGATTATAAGATATATAGTTAGATGCCAAATATATCAGATATAGAAAAAACAAGATATTAGAGAACCAGAGGTCAAAATTTGTTGCCAAAGGATATCCATCACAGCACTACACCAACCCCAATGCTGTCACTACACCACAGCTTCATTCAAATTCTTGAAAAAAAATTTGCTGAAAATCTATCTTACTAATAATTACTTGTTATTGGTCATATTATTGATGATAACTGATTATTCATTAGGACAATGAGATATAATGGTGGCCAAGGGCCACTGTTATAATATAGTATCCGCTATGAATAAATTAGCAATTGTCATTAACAACTTGACCCAATAACTTGGTTATTGTATATCATGTATTAGAAGTGATGCATGAAAATAGCTAGGTACTCACATAAGAAGTATACAATAAAAATTTATATGTTTGAAGGTTATATTTAATATTTTGGAATCTAATTAACATATTTTTGATATAAATTTTTTTAATTACAAAAAGCCAAAATTTAATTTTCCTTATGCCACTTTGCAAGTGATTTGACTAAACATTATGTAATTAATCTGCAAAATTTCAGATAATGTTAAGAGTCATTTCTACTATCTCACTCTCATATAATTACTGTTTTAAAATTACTGTAATTTGTAGCAAATAGTACCCTCTTGTTAAAGTACTTGCCTACTGTCAATTTAGCATCAATTTAGTCAAATTTAATAGTCAATTGACAGTTCCAGAGGTACTATTCAAGTTTTAAGGCCTAGAAATATAAGAGACCCAGATACTATTTGCCACAAATTACAGTAGCAAATATTTATTTTTGGCAAAGTTATATTTTGAAATTATACAAAATTAGCAAAATTTTAATTTGGTTTTTAAGCTAAAATTTTTTTTCTGCTTTTGTTCTATATATTTGTAAATTTTAATTAGTTAAGCTAAAAAGAATCTTCAGCTTAAAGTTTATAGTAAATTTATATATTTTTATTATAATTTTTATTACAAACAACACTCTAAGGGACATGTCCTGTGTCTGTAAACTCTTACAACCCTGTGACTAGTTTTAGCTAGTCAGAATCTGCTTCCAGTATTGCAGTAGATCAAAAGTTATTATGTTTCAATTGAATATATAAGAGAAGACAGGTAAATTTTTTCTCAAAATTTTTTAAACTTTAAATTAAAATATCTCAACAACTATTAAGCAGATTAAAATAATTTTTACCAATATATTACTTTCTTTAAAATATTTTTATAATGCAATTAATTTCTATTTTATTAATAATAAAAAGAAAATTTTGCATTAATTACCATGTTGGGAAATAAAAATGATATACAATATAGCAGATTATGCATTTAGACAGAGATAATACTAATTCTATCAGAAATTATCTTTATATCAAAAAAATTTTTGATAAATATATAATAATTAAAAATTTAATAAACATTTTCTGATACATATATTTTTATTTACAAAGGTTTAAAATTATTGTATATAAACTTCATTAGCTTATATAAATTTATATTTGTAATATATTATTAGAGATACAGCATTATCAATAAAAAAAAAAAATAATTAATCATCGGCAATTTATTTGTCAAAAATTGTCCATGGTATGCTTAGTAACTAATCAGTAAATTTTGCAGATAAAAAAGTAAATATGAGGAGTTCAAGAAAATTTGCAAAAAGATTAATTATTTTTGTGAAAAATATTTACCTGATTTTTTTTTATTTTTTTGCTAATTAAATAACCTTGTATAGGAGATTCTAGCCTATTTTTTTAATGAAACCTTTAAGCTGTTTGATACTAGCACGAGGGAGAAGACAATGTATCAAAATATCTTCTTTATGATAGTTATGTCTTTTATTATGTTCATAATTGAAACAATCAGCTTTTAAAGTAGAAATAGATCTTGGTTGTTGAGATACAGGCATTGTAATTATCTTTAACTTTGATATTTATGAACAGGCAATAATAGTATTTTTTCTGTATCATTTTTTTATTTATGAACAGGCATTTTATACATATTTTCTGGTATCAGATTTTCAGATTATCTGAATTCAGACAATTAAATATCTGGATTTAGACAAATTACCAAATATATCCACTTCCAAATATGTCGATTAGAGTAACAGGCTGATTTTATAAGTTGAATTTATACAGTTTACAATATGTCCTCCTGATTTGCAATAAAAAATGCATATACAGTATGCAGAAAAATTTATATATACTGCAAAGAAAACAAAAAAAAAACAAAAAGAAAAATATAGTACTGCAATGCTTCACCTTCAACAACAAAAAAATAAATAAATAAATAAAAATAAAAAAATAAAAGCAATTTGTAGAATTAAAATAAAAAAATTTCACCAAGCTTGTAGAATTAAAATAAAAAAAAATTTATCAGGCTTTTATCAAGAAATATTCACTTAAAAATTTTAACAATACCAAATTCGATAAAATGTTTTATTTTAATTCACAGGCTTGTTTACAGCTATTTTCATAAATTCTGGGACAATTGAAAAAAAATACTAATAACCAAATCGATAAATTTCTGAGTTTGGCCAAAGTCAGTCAATTCTGACTTAGTAACTTATCGATCTGGTATCAGGAAATTTTTCTATTGTCCCAGAATTTATGAGAATAGCTATAAATAAAATAAAAATACTTTTTCTAAGTTTGACATAGTTATTGAAAAATTTAAAGTTTAATAAAGTTGAGCTTCACTATATAGTCAAATCTCTCTATATTTACCTCCTCTATAGTCACAAAATTAATAATTACAAATTTATTTTTACCAATTAACTATAACTACAGTCAGACTCTTAAATGTAACCTCCTAAGTGTATGCCTATGAAAAACCTCCTTAAATGCATATTTTCTCTTGGGCCCAACTTATATTATGCCTATAGATTTTTATCTCCCTAAATGCAATACTTCTCTAAATACACGTTTTTGCTAAATTTTTATATATGGTCACATCGTATTGTATTTAAGAAGTCTGACTATATATAGAAAATATCTCTATATTAGTCATACTTTTTTATAATTACAGCTTTTTGTATCCGAAAGGAGTGACTATAGAGAGTTAGATTGTATTTAAACTTTAAATAATAACTACTCAATCAAACATGATAAAATTCTTTGTAAAATTAGAAGATTTAAAATAAAAAAAATTTGATTAAAGTTTTAAAAATTTGAGTATAGGAGATGTGACTTATTAAAATTTAAATATTTCTTGTTTACTTGATCAAGTTCGATAAAAAATTTTCGTTCAGTGGTTATTGAGAAATTTTTGTTTTAAATTTAAAAGATATGACTATACATTAATGAGAGGTAATATTATAATATCATGATCCTAGTGAAGCACAGCATATTATTGATTATTCTGGTATAAGTCTTCATTTTTAAATTCACTAAAAAATAATGATATTCTTTATTTAAACAAATAATATATGTTTCTATAACTATATATTATATTTGTAAAATATCAAGATAATTTTTTTGAGTGATTTGTCTGATGGAATCATAACATTATGATATAAATTGTACTCTAATATATTTAGTTAACTGATAAAAAGCTAATAAATTGCAATAAATAATGAAATCCAATACCAATATTTATAAAACAAATAATAATTTAGATTAAATTTATTCCTCTCTAGTCTTTTTTCTAGCAGGTTTATCTTTTCTGTCAAAATTTTTTTTTTAATATTATTACACATCCTATTATAAGTTGTGGTAATGACTTTTTCACCTGACCTAATAGTTGCCTAATTGCCCCAGATTAAATTCTATGTGTCTCTGCTGTGACCAAGATCCCAAAATTAAACTCTTTCCCAACAGTAACTTCAACTTCATTAACATAATCTCTTTCTTATAATTATAATAAAATTAGTAAGTAATTTAATCAAAATTATAGACAAAGATTCATACTTATATAACTATTAAAATAAGCCTTGCATTAGATAACCATTTTATAACTGCTTATTTCTATAATTATATCTTAACCATCATCTCCAGAACCACTAAATTGACAATATTATATAAGCTTTGTTTCATAGAAGTATAAAACTAAAAAAATAGCATGTATTTTTTTTATCAGGCTAATCACCGAGAAAGATGTTGGTGAAGTTAAACAACCAAGAAGAATGTTCTATATCAAAACATAGGCCATGACAAGCTTTCAATTCTTGGATATTTTACGATGACCTGGCAGTATAACTTCAAATACGTAACAATTTAACAAAGCTAGTAAGAAAATACTCACCCTGTCTACTTAATTCTAGCACCCCAAGATAAGAATTCATTTTTCAACAAATCAATACAAAATAGTTCAAATCTTTTTTCTAAAGATTTATTTGACTCTCCATTAAATTTATTAAAGACTAGTCTTGTTTTCATTTTTGAAAAAAAATATAGTTTAGAAGAACTCTCAAACTCACCTATATTTAATATATTAATTTTATTCATGTACAAAAAAGAAGGAGTTGATGTGTGAAAAAAATTTTCAGTTATGATTGAGATCTATACTGTATTATATAAAATTTAAGTTATTGCATTAAAGCCAAATATGGATGTCAATCAAATTTACCATTTTCGTTATGAAGCAAAAATATATATTTATTAGTTATGAATGGAAATAATAAGCTCATTCTTACTAAATCATACTATAGCAAATTTATTTGTTTAACAAATATTTGTAAAAAGGGAATAAATAATCAAATTTATATTGCTATCACTAGTGTTATTAAATTTTAATAAATAGAGGGCTAAACAAAGAATTAGGTTGGTGTGGCCTAGCTAAATAAAATTTTAAATAGCATCCATAATTTAGATGACAATAGCATGTAGTTCACTATTTGAAAGCAAACAAATTATCAAATAAAGCATTATGGGTATATTATTATTTCAGCAATTACAAAATTAATTCAATTTCAGTTTAGAAATGTTTTCCAGATTTTCAAAGATTGAAATCAAAAGATTCAACTAAATTCAATAAATTTGAATTTTTTAAATTTATAAAATTCAAATAAAAAAAAACTATCAATTTTGGTTAGATGGTTGTGGAAATATCCTTGCTCAAATTTTAAAAAAATTAGCATAGCTTTTATTTTGATAGTGATTTTTCTCTAGCTTTGAATGATGTTATCTTCACAACCACCCAACCCACCTAACCAAACTTGATAAATTTTTTTATTTAAATTTTAAAATTCATAGAATTCAAATAAAAAAAATTGATGAATTTGGTTTGGTGGTTGCTAAGATATTTTGATTTATTTGAAAATTTCTGTTTTTCTCTTCTTAATAATATCAGTCTGAATTTGATTGCTATTATATCTGAATTTGGTATACAAAACTAATATTACATAACTTTTCTGTAAAGTAAAATATATACTGAATCTACTGTAACACCCCAAATCATTCTTCCTCTTCTACCTTTCTCGCCAACTAGCACTCTATAATTTTTGGTCACAAAGAACCCATCCCGGAATCAAAAATAGATCCCTAAACTATATTCCTTGATTTAATTGTCACTTAAATACATATTATTATATTCATAAAAATGCCAAAATAATTTACTTGTAGTTTTAGAGTACAATTAAAATAAAATTAAAATGTTTGATATCTTTTTTTCTTGCCATTTCCATATATATAATTTTAATAAGAATAATCAACTTTCAAAAAGGTGGAATATATCTACAATAATACAATAATTTAAATGAAACCCGAGTTAATTTCACAATCTAATGTGATTAAACAGGTGAGTATACAATATATGATTAGGTTTAGTGTATGTGAGGCTACCTCATTTGGATTCAAGACACCAAGAGTATCTAGGGTTCCCATTATATCAAATATCGCAGCCAATAGAATTCTTAATATAAACCAGAATAGCACTCCTTTTAGTATGTTGGTTGATTTGTCAGGGAGAAACACTGCACTGACAACTTTTTTGCCTTTGTGCAATATATGAAATACTACTATAAAAGTTACATATAGTTTGATTGCGAAATCTGTGTTTATAAACCCTAGTACCAACATTTTGTTATCATAATACCCAGAATCACACATACTTTGAAGATTGGTATTGGAGTGGTGTGGTCTTAAAAAAATAATATATAAAAATTGAAATCCAATTCTTACAGTTAGTAATGTAATATAAATGAATTTATCAAACATAGTATCCTTCAATAGATACAGCCTTCATAGTAAGAAAGCAGAAAGTGATGTGTGATAAATAAAATTAGTAATTGCATATGCATATTCTAGGGTATTGCAATTTGGATTGATTAAGATTGTGTATAGAAAGTTTATTATAAATTTCAATATGCTGCTAAGGTTAAAGCTAAATTTTAAATAATAAATTAATGATTAACTTCTTTTGGTTCAAAGCTCTGTAATAGAGTTATTGCAGTATTATGACAGAAGAGTGAAGCTGCAAATTCAGTAATAAATGATAAATAGAGTAGTTTATCAACTATCTTTAATCCAAATAGAGGCAAATCAAACCAAACAATTGAGAGGCTATTTAAGTGAATTTTTTATATGATTTCGATTTTGTTTTTCATTTATTTTTATTATTCAGACTCATTTTCAAAATTCAAAAATTTTGTCATTAAATTAATTTATTCAATCAGATTAATAAAATGGTTATTAATTGATTGATTTTATTAAAGTTAAATTGTGGATTTTCTTTTTGAAATAGCACTTAAATAAACAAAAGAATTAAAAAACCTTTACTTTCTTAATTACAATATTCTAAAAGTTTTCTTTTACTTTCAATATATAAGCAAAATAATTTATAAATTAAAATTTTATCATGTATAAAAAATATGAAATAACATATCACATTATTGCGAGTCAATGGTCATGAGACTTGCTCATGACGAATTGGCAAGGACAATGAATAATATCAATTTGATTTTGCAAAAATATTGATCGGTATAGTTAAGCTTATCAACAGTTCAAGTTGGCCAAGTTTATATTGCACAGACTGAATTATTATACTTTTAATTTTGCCCAAGTGCATATTGTTACACTGTATTAAAATTTGTGAAATATCGATTTCTCCACGATTTGGTCTAAAAATATTATTTTATATATAATCAATACAAATCAATATTATTTACTGTCCCTGTGAATTAGGGTTGGGGGCACGGGAAATTTTTGAGGCATGGCCTGAGGGGCATGCCTTTGACAAGGGCATGCCCTCTGTGCCCCGGGCATGCCCCTATGAAAATTATGATTGGCTAATTTATATAGATCGATTGATCAATAAATTAATATACTAAACCTTACTCTTACTATCTATTTTGAATCTTTAAAAAAAAAATACTTTGCTTTAGTCTACTAATTATTAAACAATACTATTTAATATAGATTTAGCCTTTATAATTTTAATTAACTATAAGCATCAATATAAAATTTTTTTATAAAATTAAATTATTTTGACTAATTATAAAGCTCGTTATTTATCATATATTTGTTTTTTTTTTGATATTTCTTATTGTAAAATTATATTGATAATGTCTAATCTATCTTTTTGCAGAACAATGGGTTATATGTTATCTATATGATTTTACAATAAGAAATATCTAAAATAAATAGTAAATAGTAAACTTCATAGTCAAAATACTCTAATTTTATAAATTTGCCACAAAGTTTTATTTTATAAAATACAAATATTTTTTTGATAAAAAAGATAAAAATTCTATCAAATTTTGCTTAAAAAACTGAATTAAACATAATTAAGTTTAGTATAGTTGTATTATAATTTTTTACTATAACTTTTGTATGCTTAATTGTCCAATCATATACCTTTATATCACATGACAAGATCACATAACAGAGGCATGCCTTTTGACCAAAGGGCATGCCCTAGGCATGCCCCAGGGGCATGCCCTCTGAGGCATGCCCTCTAACCCCATGCCCCCAACCCTACTGTGAATTAGTAATTGAGTAATCTGATGATCTGTTCTGTTGTCTTTAGAATTTGTATGATCCAAAGTCTGTGAATATTTGGTTCTATAAAGATATCAGCACCAAATATTCATTTCCAGGTTTTAACTCCCACACACTCAAATATCTAAAGGCAGACGATATAGTATGGACAAACCTATATTTGAAATTGAAAGAAATATATTTTATATATATTTTTATCCTGAAAATAGATATTTTATCTTATTAATTTTTATCATTACTAGGATTACACATTTAGGTTTCATTTTTCATCTGCTAAAAAAGGTTTTGTTTAACTATAGCTAATATTCTTTTTCATTGTTTAATCCAGGAAGCTTGATCTAGCCTTGCGCAGAAGCCTGTGGTGGTTAGTATTATATAAATAATTTTTAATAATTATTAAAAATAATTCGATCATTTATTTATTATTTTTTTTTAAGAAACATTTATCACAAACCTAATTTCAAAAATTCAAAAATTATATCCTTATCTCGTTGAGAAATTTTTTATTTGTACAAACGCATAGTTATGTCTATTATATTTTTTTATTATATTTCTTATATTTTTTTAAAAAATTTTTAACACAAATTTTTTTACCTTTCGGATTAATATTTTAAGGTTTGGGCATAGTTTAGAACATTTTTACTTAACTGATTAATTAGATAGGTTTGTAATAATGTATATATAGGAGTGTAAAACACCATAAGTACATTTTAGTAAAAGTCAATAATTAAATTTTTTTTTGATTTAATTTAAAATAACAGATAGGTATTAATTAAAAAGAAAAATATTTTATAGAGTTCATATATGTAATAAAAAGAATTATTAATAAAATATTATTGATAAAATATTCAAGTGGGTTAGTCATGCCATAAAAATGTTGTGGTCTCTGATTATGACCTCTTCTGACCTAATAATTTTATTGCATTTAAAATACTAAAGTTAAATTATTATATAAATTTAAAAAACTATTAGTATCTGGTATTTTAATATAATACATAATCTGAATTTTCAGGTCAGAAGAGATCAGTAATCACAAGACCGTTACATTTTTATAGCATGACTAACCCATCTAAAATATTCAGTTCCGTGTATAATATTATATATAGGATTGCTAGTGCAATTATAATCCTAATAGTGTCATTAGGTGCACTATTATATTATATTGTCGACTTTAACCAAACTATGCTTATATTTATTCATTAGGTATTCTCAAGTGCCTTAATCAAAGGGTCAGAAATATGTTGGGAATTAAATTTTAATTAACAGAAAATATTTATTATCGACAAATTGAGCTTGTTATTAAGATATGTAGTTTTTTACATAAAAAAAAATAATTTTAAATAATAAAAAATGAATAGTTGAGTTTATCATTTCAGTCAAAAAAACTTTTGCCCAAACTATCTTTTTTTTTTTGCACTGATTTATAATTCATAATAGTTGGCTAAAGAATAGTCAGCTACTGTGAAAATTCATCATGCAAGTTTTAAAAATATTTTAGCAATAGGATAATCTAAACTAGAGATGTGCATATTTCTCTTTTGGATCAAAGTATAAACTAAAACAGTTAAAATGGATCATGTAAATATTAAGGAGTATATTTTAAACAAAGAGACTGATATAATTATAGCATGAAAATATTAGAGATTGATAGTCTTATCTTTGTTTAGTGTTTTTCTCATATTAACTATCTTTATAGTAAAAAATGCAAACATTGTTATTTCTATTGTGTTTTTATTTAAGTAATGATTTTTATACCTTTTTTTTTAATTTCTTGATTATTTTGTTTAATATTGTTTTTAATATTGATATCTTAAATTGGTTTTGATATACTGGGTAATTTTAAAGTTCCAAGGTATTAGCAATTAGACTTAATTTTGGCTAATCTGTTAACGTTTGATCTGCTTTATTATTATGTATTTTAGGATAAGTTTATGATATAATATTGTTTTTAAGAAGGTATGTATATATAACATTCTGTAGTATTGGAATTTTTCAAATCAGATTTATATCTGTTTTTAGTTTAGGCAATATAAAAGAAATTCTTTTGACGTTAATTAATCTGAAAATAGTACTTAGAAGCAATTTGATGAAATTTTTGCAATGATGAAATTGATGAAACTATATAAGAATATTGATAAAATTGACGAAGCAAGTCACTTTATTAGTTTCTTATCTCTTGAATAAATACATAATGATGCATTAAGATAATGTTTAAAATTCAAAAAAAGCAAATTTACGTTTACATAAAATTGAAAATGCAGCCTTATTTTATTACTATTAATGCTAAAGGTTTAAAATTTTATATTCATAAAGATTATATAAAGAAATATCCAGAAACTTATCTATAAATTTTAATAATTTGAAGAATAGTATATGAATAATACATACTATTTAATTAATTTTTGATTTTATTCACAGTGAATTTATTCATTTCATAGAGTGTAAAGATTATATAAATGAAAGTGATTATAAAATTAATGTTGATTATGAACCTTATATTTTCTGTTATATATATTCATATTATACTAAAGGAGTATATTCGAAACGATATAATAAAAAAAATTTTAGAAGTTTTCGATTATTTTTAATCAAATTACCTAATAAAAGATAGGAGGGAATATTATCTTATTTATACAGAAAAAGTAAATTAAATTGTAAAAATGATTTTGATTTGTGCTTTTGTGAAAAAAAAAGTCTAGAGATAATAGATTTTATAAATCTAAACATTAAGGTGTATATTTTTAAGTGGAAAGGTTTCTTGTCTTAATCAGAAGTATATAATATAGGGAGTTAGTTTGTTTAGTATTGATAAATAATAATAAATGTTTAAATAAAATTGTATTAGATAACAATTAATTCCTACTTCTAAATTGTGATTTCATTTAAGTAATGATTTTCTATCTGTAGATATAAAACACATATCCAGATATTATAACAAATTTATTGGATCATAAATTAGTTTTTAATATAAAAAATGAATTCAAAACAAGTTAAGAATAAGATTAATGAATAATAATTAAATACATTTTTTTATTTATTAAAATTTCTCCCTTGTTGAACTATTTTTTTTATTGTTTTTTTTGTAGCTATTATTTTTCATCTGCACGTAGAGATATAAACTGCAATCATAATTCTAAAGATTGTTGGTCAGAAAAATACAAATGAAAATCACTTTTCAATAGTGCATTATTAGAAAAAAATTTTTTAAATAAAATGTTTTAGTTTTAGTATGAAACAAAAACAGGTAAAGAATTGTGTTATAAACTTCAATAAGTAAGTATTGTTTTGCTTTGCTGTGTGATCTTTAATCAGAATTTTATGATTTCAACCATGTCGTGAAAAGTATTTTGTCTTATTATTTTTTGGTTAGCTTTAGCTACTCTAACACAATTGCTTAGTAATAAATTATTTTATTAGAACATATTACTAAAATAACTTGCTTAATAATTAAAAATAGTAAAATAACACTTTTTTGCTGTTTATAAAACTAGCACTTTTTCTCAAAAACTTTCCGCATAAAAACCTACCAATTTGGCATAATGAAGTTTCTGATAGTCTTCAACCAGGAAGTTGTTATTGTTCTCCTCAAAACAATCTACCTGATCAGATTACTTGTTTAGATAGGTCTAAATTTTTCTGCCCTAATCAACTACCATATTGTTTTAATGAAGGAACAGCACCTGTTACATATCCCTCTTGTTATATTTAATTCAAGCATTAAATAACTATATTATTTTTTAAAATGTTATAATTTTATTTACTTATAAGTAAATTGTCTACAAATAAAGTTTGCTCAATGTAAGTTTAATTTAAAATTGTTGATTTTTAATACAATTTATTTTGGCAAGCTTTGCCTTTTTGTTGTAACTTATTAGCAAGCGATTTATAATTTATTGGTGCTGGTAAAAATAGAACACTCTTTGCCTTAAAAGATAGAACAGTTAAGTAGAAGTTCGAAGGTGCAATGTCATGGTAATAATTTGTTTTAAAATTATAATTTTATATTTTTCTTATTTTGTAAAAATAATGTAATTTAACATGTTAAATTAAACTGCACTTAAATATTTATTTTGAATTAACTTATTAGGTATTCTCAAATTTCATTTAGAGTTTTTGTAGTTGCAAAAATGGGTGGCTATACTGAGCCAGCTAGATCAAGAGCTCATGGTTCCCCATACAAAATATTACTTACTAATTATGAAAAAATCTGTGAGGATGTTATGAAATTTATACAAAATTTAGAAAGTTCTAAAAATCTGAATAAAGTTATTAAGAGTATAGAAGATTTAAATGAAATAATAATTAAAAATAGCATAACTTTAGCAGAATTAAAAAAAAAATAACAGCAAAACAAGTAAAAGAATAGACCAATTTGATGATGAACTAAAAATTCCATTAAAAGATCTAACCAGCAAAATGTATATCAGTAGTCATATAATTTTTGGTATGTTATTAGGTATAATAATTGTTGCAGCTAATGCTGAAAATGGCTGATGCTAAAATTTTGGAGTCTCTGTTTAGAACTATAAAACCTACTAAAACCCATCTATATACTTTAATTAATAAATCTAACCCTAAACTCTACTCAAACTATTATATGAAAACTAAAAAAATGCACCCCAAAAAATTGTAAAAATTTAATAATAAAATAATTAAAATTTTAGTATTAGCTATTTTCAGCATTAGCTGTGACAATAAATATAAAAATACTAATTTTTACTTTTTTATTTCTTAAATATTTCTGGATTCAAATCAATTTAAAAAAATACCTAAAGTAAATGATGTCTATTCAACACCAATTCCAATTCTTCTGGGCCCCTTAATAAAAGAAGTGCTGGAATAAATTCATTTTCTAGATATTTCTGAATTTATCACAATTAATCCAAGAAAATGTTTAAAGTAAATAATGCCTATTCAACACCAATTCCAATTCTTTTAGGCTAGTAGAAATTCTTTTGTTTAGTTAATAAAAGAAGTGTTAGAATGAATTCTCTTAAAACATAAACAATTAATAAACATAAAAATACTTTCTATTTTCTGGATATTTCTGAATTTATTTTAATCAATTCAAAAAAATGCCCAGAGTAAATAGTGTTTATTCAACACCAATTTCAATTCTTCTGGGCCAGTTGATAAAAGAAGTGCTAGAATAAATCTATTTTTAGATATTTCTAAATTCATTCTAATCAATCCAAGAAAATGCTTGAAGTAAATGATGTCTATTTAACACCAATTTTAATTCTTCTGGGCCAGTAAAAATTCTTTTAGCTAGTTGATAAAAGAAGTACTAGAATGAATCTATTTCTCAGATATTTCTAAATTTATTCCAATCAATCCAAGAAAATGCTTGAAGTAAATGGTGCTATTCAACACCAATTCTAATTCTTCCAAGCTGATAAAAATTCTTTTGTCTGGTTAATAAAAGAAGTATTAGAATGAATCCTCTTAAGACATAGACAATTAATAAACATAAAAATACTAATCTTTGCTTTTCTATTTCTAGATATTTCTAAATTCAAATTAATTCAAAAAAATGCCTGGAGTAAATAATGTCTATTTAATACCAATTTTAATTCTTCCAGACCAATTGATAAAAGAAATGCTAAAATAAATCTATTTCTCAGATATTTTTGAATTTATCATAATCAATCCAAGAAAATACTCAGAGTAAATAATGCCTATTCAACACCAATTCTAATTCTTCTAGGCCAGTAGAAATTCTTTTGTCCAGTTAATAAAAGAAGTGTTAGAATAAATCCTCTTAAGATATAGACAATTAATAAACATAAAAATATTATTAACCTTTGCTTTTCTATTTCCAGATATTTTTAGATTCAAATCAATTTAAAAAAATATCTGAAATAAAAAGTGTCTATTTAATACCAATTCCAATTCTTCTAGGCCAGTTGATAAAAGAAGTGCTAGAATGAATCCATTTTCAAGATATTTTTAAATTTATTATAATTAATCCAAGAAAATACCCAGAATAAATAGTATTTATTCAATACCAATTTCAATTTTTTCAGATTAGTAGAAATTTTTTTGTTTAGTTGATAAAAGAAGTATTAAAATAAATCCTCTTAAGACATAGGCAATTAATAAACATAAAAATACTAATCCTTGCTTTTCTATTTCTGAATATTTCTAAATTCAAATCAATCTAAGAAAATGCTTGGAGTAAATAGTATCTATTCAACACTAATTTCAATTCTTCTAGGCTGGTAGAAATTCTTTTGGCCAGTTAATAAAAGAAGTGCTAGAATGAATCCATTTCTCAGATATTTCTGAATTTATTCTAATCAAACCAAGAAAATACCCAGAGTAAATAGTGTCTATTCAACACCAATTTCAATTCTTCTAGACTAGTAGAAATTCTTTTGGCTAGTTGATAAAAGAAGTGTTAAAATAAATCCTCTTAAAAACATAGACAATTAATAAACATAAAAACACTAACTTTCACTTTTCCATTTTTTAGATATTTCTAAATTTATTCTAATTAATCCAAGAAAATGTCTGAAGTAAATAGTGTCTAATCAACACCAATTCTAATTCTTCTGAACTGGTTGATAAAAAAAGTGCTAGAAGAATTTATTTCCTGAATATTTCTGAATTCATCACAATCAATCCAAAAATCTATGGTGCGAATAGTAGTTCCCTTTACAATTAGTAAAGTTATCATTAACAACTTTGATATTGGTTTAGTTAATATCAAAATGCAACTTTTGAATTTATAAATTTTTAAATTCTAATTTTAAATATTTTTTGTTAATATATAGTTTATAATAGTTAAGCCTTGTACTGGAAATATAATCAGATATGATTGAAATTAGTAGCTTAACTTGTTACAGATTACAGACATGCTTTAATTATATACTATAAGAGATATTAACAAACCAGTTTGGTTCAGTCTAGATAATTTGGTCTAAGTTTAGTCTGGTTTATTATAGTTTTTAGTCTAAAGACTTTGCTAGTCTAGCTTAGACCAGAAAATAGATTCATTCTAGCATTTTTTTTATCAACCAGGCAAAAGAATTTCTACTAGCCCAAAAGAATTGGAATTGGTGTTGAATAGACATTACTATATTTACTCTAAGCATTTTCTTGGATTAATTATGATGAATTCAGAAATATTCAGGAAATGAATTTTTCTAGCACTTCTTTTATCAACTAGCTCAGAAGAATTGAAATTGGTATTGAATAGACACTATTTACTCTAGGCATTTTTTTGGATTGATTTGAATAAATTTAAAAATATCTAGAAAATAAAAAAGCAAAAGTTAGTATTTTTATATTTATTAATTGTCTATATCTTAAAAGGATTTATTCTAATACTTCTTTTATTAACTAGACAAAAGAATTTCTACTAGCCCAGAAGAATTGAAATTGGTGTTGAATAGGTACTATTTACTCCAAGCATTTTTTTGGATTGATTGTGATGAATTCAGAAATATTCAGGAAATAAATTCTTC
>CAJVPU010000476.1:0-17412 GCA_910591775.1 Dentiscutata heterogama | reverse complement strand
TAACTTAGTAAAAAGAAAAGTTATAAGCTGTTTTTTAATTAATTAGTTTGGAGAGAGTTTGTGTACGAGTGATAAACGGGGAGAGTTCCATTAATAATAATAATAATAATAATAATAATAATAATAATAATAACAATAATAATAATAATAATAATAATAATAATAATAATAATAATAATAATTTATTATTATTATTATTGTTGTTGTTGTTATAACAACAATAATAATAGAAATAAAACTTTAACATACAGTTCTTTTAAAATTCGGCTTAAATTTTATAAAAATTTTTTTTTCAGAAGTAATCTTAAATCCACATAATTGATCAAATGGGATAGAAATTTCATCAGACATCCCATTAAGGCAACAAGAGATTTCACCGCCACCATTTAGATTCAAATCACCACCAACTTTATACAAAAATGCCAAATCACCTTGATAGCTGGCATATATGATAGTTTGATGAGAATCGTTCATATAACTAAAATGACATTGAGAAATATCAACTTTTGAAACTATCTGAGGTTGTATGGAGGTTGTAGTAGTTGAAGAAGATGATGAAGATAGGGTTTCAGAAGAAGTAGTAGGCTTAGAAGTATTTAAAGAAGTAAGATATTCAAGAGAAGTTAAGGATATTGTAGAAATAGTTGGTAAATTTTTCAAATTTGTAGGTTGGGTATACACCGAATCAACATTATGACGAACTTCATCCTGATGGGAAACTGTATCATCAATAATCACACTCTTAATCATATCGTCAATACTATCACCAATATTATTAGTCTTATTATTGTTAATTCTATTGTCAAAAATCAATTTATCATCATTCACATTCGCCGTTGAATAATCATCATCATTTAAAGAAATCAAAATATCATTGTCTTTATTCAGTTGATTCGGTTGCTGTGAAGTAGAAGAAGAATCACACCATAATGATATTTGTTCAGCCATTAAATCTGATAATGAAGACAAATTGATATTGACATTGTTTTGAAAAAAATTCTTTGTCTCATCTGCATTATTAACAGGTTGTATAATTGGAGATGTAGGTGGGGTTACTTTTTTTTTAAAAAAAAGAACATTCACACAAATGATAAAATTTTTAAAGGTTAATAAAAAAAATTTTGATTAAGTTAGTAAGACAAGATCGGAAAAACCTCCATAAAAAAAAAGAGTAAGCAAAAAAAAAAAATTTTTTTATTTACCATAATATGAAGTAACACTATTACTATCGTCCCAATCTTCATAATTTTGATCCATTTTTTTATCAACATTAAAAGAAAGCAAAAATAGAAAGAGACAAGTTATAATTCATAAATTTTTTATACGTGTAAAAATTTGTAATGACGTGTGTCGATAAAAACAAATCAAATACATACTGTATATATATCTAAGTACTTAAATATATATATCGATATACACCATTGATTAACTAGATTTCTGGATTAGAACAGGATTTTAGATCTGTTTAACACATATTGATAATCGCTATGCGTCTACAAGTACTGAATTTACATAACGATAAATAAGTAATACAGTAATATATAACGATAACGTATAACGATTTTTTTTTCGTAGATATTTATATATATAGTATATAGAAGTATATGACAATATACAAAATTGGTCAAGAATACCAAATGCAAAATTTTATTTAATAAAAATAAAATAAATGAACGTAATTAACAAAACAATACGTAGAATGATAGTACCCACGTGATTAATGGAGATCAGTGTATCCACATATGTATGTACGTGCCAAGGTACGTATCTGGTATCAAGTTATTACAGTATTAAGCGCAGAAGTACATGAACGAAAACGAACAAGTTATATTCAACTTGACAGCTAATAGCTTATTGGTTGCAGAAGTTTGTCAAGTGAATAAATCATCATAATGCGACCAATCGGAAACACAGCAAAGAAGCAAAATTAGTAAATCCCAGATGATAGGAGAGGAAATGCATAATGATAATGAACAGACTTAAATATAAAATCGCATAAATGGCAAAAAGTAATCAAATTCTTATAATAAATTACAGAATTAAATGTCATAAGTAGTAATGATAAATGAAGAAAAAAATATATATAACACACGAATGATTGAATGATGAAAGTAATTTAAAAAATTCAGTTCAAAATGTTATGGGCTATTTGGTTAAATATAGATGTTTATTTTTGGTATCCTTTTATACTAAAAAATTAAATGAATTTTTTTTTTTTGAATTATTATATAAGAAAAGGCAAGAATAAAGATTATGAATTCATTGATTGGATAAAATGAATTTCACAAGTTTAAAACATCACACGTCAAAAAAATTCTTACTCGATTTAGCCAAGAATCAATTTAAAATTCTCTTATTACGTTTGAGTGCGCACACAAAGTTATAATATATTAAAATTAACATACTTTGTTCTCACCCCTTTCTCGGTATGATCCATACCAGATCCTACTCATTATTCATTCTGCAAATCACAGATAGTAGATTTCCGCCTTCATTTTAATTTTACAATTCTAGTATAATTAAAGACCCTTATTCAACGAATTTGATTTTCACTCATGATACTACTAATTGGGATAATTGAGATAATAAAGAAATAGTAAATTGAGATAATTGAGATCAAGAGTTTAATCGATAACAAACAAATTAGAATTTGCAAATTAGATTGAATACAATTAGATTTTACAATTAGATCACGGAACTTGGATAAGAACTCCATTGTTAAATTGTTTCATTTGTAAAACCGGTGCACAACACACAAAAGAATCACCAAATTGATCACTTAAAATAAGCATGAAACATTTTATCAAAAGACTCGGCTCTTGTACTGTATATTCGCACATTCGTTACTAATTAAACCAATCAATAAGAATATCTATTGAGCCTGTGAATTTTTTTTTTTGTAAAAATGCTTCGAGAATTCAATTTAAATAGAGATTAGATCTCTGTGTTCCCTCACATTATTTTTACTCCTCCCACTTCTCCTTTAGCTTTTCTCCTTTATTCAGTGATCTTTCCTTATATTCTTCCTCTTCGTTTATCTTCTCTTGTGCTATTTTTTTTCTTGTGTTTCAACCTTCATTCCTATAATCATTATTATTGCCTTTTTGTTTCTACCACAAGAAAAAAATATATATATAATAATCCGTGAAATATTTTTCCGCTGTGTTTTAGGTTAGGTTCGGTTTTCTTTTTTTTTTTTTACCTTCGGTTTTTTCAAGAAAATAAATGTGACAAAGCCCCTTGCCCGTGTTTATCCTTCGTATATCCCCCTTCATTGTTGGTTCGTGTAGTGAAGGATTTCCTCCTTTATTTTTCCGTGACGATCTTATATCTTCTGTTGTATCACTTATATCTCTTCGTCGCGTTTCTTATATTTTTTTACTAGCCAAGGTAAGGAAACAAGAAATCCTCGTGATTTTCCTAAAATCTATATCAACATCTTTTTTAACTATTTTTTTTAACTATATTTCATCGGTTATATTCTAGTTATATTCTAGTTATATTCTAGCTATATTTGGAGAATTTAATAATGGGTAAGAAGCTTAATAATTGTATTTCTTCTCGATTATTATCCTCATTCGGTTAATATAATTTATTCGCTCATCAAACACATCAAACACATCAAATACATCAAATACATCAAATACATCGAACTTATCAAAAAACTTGTTTCTTATCTAAAACTCTATCTAAAATTCAATCTAATCTTTATCAGAATCTAAACCACGGTTAATTGCTCCAACTCCAAATCAAGTGAACTCATCTACAACTCCAATTGATCCATCTCGATTTCGTAGAACCTATCAATTTTATCCTCCGCTACAATCACGAGATCCTACTCAACCAATCATTAATAATTGGATGATGCCAATCTTTTCTTTACATGCCCCAACCCCTCATCATCTTCTTCCTTCTGCTTCATTAAATAATCAAAATCATATGTATATGGTACCATTTTCTAATAATAATAATCATATAGCCTTTTCTTCTTCCTCTTCTTCCTCCCATTTTTCTGATTCTATCATTCCTCGCATTTCTTATCCTGTAAATTCCCCTAATCCCTCTCCTAATCTTAATTCTCCTCCATCATCCTCTTCCGTTTCGCGTAACAGACATAAATGTGATTGGCCTGGTTGTACTTGGAGTTTTAAACGTTTAGAACATTTAAAACGTCATATGATTACTCATACTGGTGAACGTAAATATACTTGTCATTATCCTGGTTGCGGTAAAAAATTTGGGAGATCTGATAATTTTGCCGCTCATTATAAAACTCATACCAAATCTAATCCAAGAAGATCAAGAAAATCTACTACTAATATCTTGAATAATACTACTGATATTTCTGCTTTGGATATTACTCTTCCTCATGATAATTCTACTTTAACTAATGGTATCTCTGGAATTATGACTATACAATTACCTCCTCCTACTTCTCCTTCTACTTTACCTCCTTCTTTAACTCAAGATCAAATTGACGCTTTTCATTATTATTGTGATACTACTTCTGCTAATACAAGTTCTCGTCCTTCGATCTCTGAAAATACTACTACCCCCGCTGATCCCTCTCTACGATACAGAGAGTGTTTCTAGTTATATTCTTTCTACTTTTTTTTTTTATTTTAGATTTTTTTTTTCGGTTTTTTTTTTTATAAAATTTTACTGTAATTCTGAAGGACTTTATCAAAAAAAACTATCTGTTAGATACAATTCTTTAGTAAACATTTACTGTAACGTAACTTAGTTGGTATTTTTGTTTTTTTCACATCATAGAAATTTACAATGATTCAAATAAAAATTTATTTGCTTACGTAATTCCTTTAATGTATCGTTAATAAGATATGCGTGTCGATATCAAGATCGATATACGTAAATTCTCGTGTTACTGGAAGTCTACGTCATTTCGTCAAAAATTATTTTACAGATGATCATTCATTATAGACGGTTTATTTCATTGACATCATGCCAAATGACGACTTATTTACTAAAAATATACACCTGCAAATAATCAAATGCCAACCCTAACCTATGTGATACCGGCTAAACGACTGTTGTTGGTGAAATGATTGTCGGTGAAGTGAATATCACCGTTGACACATTATTCCTTACATAAACTATAGCCTGCCCTAATTCTAATAAACTGACTGAAATAATTTTCTGTAAAATAAACTTGTATGTGAACTGATTTGATTAGATTTAATCTTAAAAGTAATTATATACTGTATTACACAAAATACACAAAATATATCCACCTATAGTATGAATATATGATATTATCCGGTAGCCTATTATGATTGTGCTGCCAAAATAACTCGAGTTATTGGCTGCTTCGCATCCAATAACTATATAGTATTTGATGAAATTTATCATAACAGAGCATGCTCCAGCTTTGGTACCAAACATGTGATCTCCAAGAACAATGCAGGAATGGGCAAGTGGAAAATGAGGATATCGAAGAAGATTCGATTTGAATTAGCTTATTAAAGATGAATATCGAACTTTTCAAATGTTACATATTCACGTATCAGTTCCAAAAAATTTATCTAGAATTTTATCGATATTTAAGGACTAACTTTTTAATTATAATTTATTTTTAGGTTCAGAGCTTATTAACCTGTTTTAAATCATAAAATTTAATTTTTATGATTTATTTTTTATTAACCATATTACTTTGATTGAATCGATGCTGTAAATTAGAAAAAAGATTTAGACAAAGGTTCATTTTATTTCGAAATTAGATACCGTATTTGCGCATAGTGGATCAGGGCGTTATTTTGAGCCACGGTCCGAATTAAGCTAAATTACACCCCTGCGCGTTACGTATTACACGCAAATACGCGACGTAATAGCGTTATAACCAGGATGAGGGTGTTTTATTAAAATGAGTAAATAAAGTAAAAAAATATACAATGCAAAATTTGAGTTACGATTTTTTGTCGTGTGGCACAAAATCGTCGTGGGGTTAAATTTAGATTTAGTCTGGTATAGTGAACGTAACTAATTAAGAGTTAAGAGAGACGCAATATAGTATGATACACAAAATAAGACTAATAGAAATTTCAATAGAACGTATAGGCTGGGTGCGTAATGAGCAACAGGGCGCATGTTAATAATTTTTATAATTTGTTATTTTGTAAGTTTTTTTTAAAAAAATGAATTTGTTTATATTTTTTATTAATATAAAATTATATAGTGAAGAAAGGGTTGGTTAACGGTTTGTTTAAAGGAGCATCCATAAACGAAAGTAATAAACATATTTGAAGAGTATATTGAAATGTGTTTGCGATTTTTATTTTTATTTATTTATTTTTTTTCGTTTTATACATTTATTAAAAACAATTAGAGATTGGAGCAGCCTAAATTCTTCCAATCAATCTGGTATTAATTTAAATTTGGCCCAGAACTATGTAACAATTTTTACGCTATAAAAAGTTCCATTCTTTATTCACAAAAAGTGAAATTAAATCTCGGACATGCTAATAATCAATATGCGGTTTATTACGAGGCACTTAACCCACAGAGAAAGTGCACTGGATTGGATCGTTCAGTCCAGTGGAACCACATTAATTGAAGCTAGTAAATATATTTTTTTATATAAATCCTTTCAGATACATTATAACGATAAGTACTGTACATTTGTGAAAGAGTATCGAAAAAAAGTAAAGAAACAGTTTGTCGAGATCTTAGGCAGATCTAGAGCGTTACAGATAAAAGCAAAATGTGATCCTTCTTTTTATTGAAATATTCTATAATTTTTTTATAATGCTAACAAAAACCTTAATGCGAAATTAAGATATTGGATCACTTCTTCGTTTGAGTATATCGTTTACACACTATATCTCTAATGATATAAAGTATATTTGATATAAATTACACAAGAAAGTTTGACTCAGTATATATGCAAAAAAGAAAGAAAAAAAAACAACTTTTTGTGATGTCAAAGGCTTACGCGTTGAATTCATTGAGTCTAGAAACATGTTTGTCACCCTCTCCAAGTAGCCGAGTGATTCATTTAATTTCTTATTTTCCTCTTTAAGTTTAATATTTTCTTCGTTTAACTTTTTTATTTCTTCATCTCTTTCATTGTACTTCTGCCAGAAGAACTTTAAATCTTTCATGTTTCGGTTTTTTTTACAAGATATAGTCTATTAAATTTTTATTTTTTCCTTTTTTTTAAAAATTATTTTTACTTTACCCCGTCAATATCTTTCTTCTTTTCTCCCTTTTATATACATATATATATTATTAGTATGACTAATGATAGAACCAGGAAATATATTATTCTTACTTTGCATATTTTGGTTCTCGTGGCATCTTTTGTTCGTAAAAGTAAAAAAAGTAGCACTATACACACGGGAAAGAATTGTGAAAGAGAATTATGTAACAACACGAGATTCTGAAATCTTCGAGCGCTCACGGTAGGTGAGGATCTGATATCAGTTATTTAATATGATGTACATTTCCTCACCGCGTTCGAAGATTCCAGAATTTCGTGTTATTTCATAAATCTCTTCACAAGTCTTTCCTGCGTGTATAGTACTACTTTTACGAACAAAAGATGCCACGAGAACCATTATACGCAAGGTAAGAATAATATATTTCCTGGTTCGATATTTTACGCGTAATTTATTAGTCATACTAATAATATATATGTGTATATAAAAGGGAGAAAAGAAGAAAGATCATGTCGGGGTAAAGTAAAAATAATTAAAAAAAACAACAACAAAAGAGTTATACTAATAATAACAATTTAATAGAGAAATATATATAAGAAAACCCAAATCAAACCTCGAAATAAAAAGGACATTCAATTTGCGTGGATGAAATACGAAGAAAAAGGACATGAGATAAACCGGTTAAAAGAAGAAAATGACAAATTAAGGGAAAAAAACAAGAAATTGAAAAGAATTAATTGACTACCGTGACCAATGTGTCCCTGGCTAATAATGAGAAAACCGTCTGATTAATTTCTTATAACGACGATAAATCACGCATAGGCTTTTGTTTTTTTTCTTTGAATATATACTTTCTTGTGCAATATCAAATATATTTTATACCATTAGAGATATAGTGTGTAAGCAGATGTACTCAAATAACGAATGGATTTAACAGTGGTTTAATTTAGAACTACGTAGAAAAACGGTACAATACATCGCAGAATTTTTCTTAACCATTCAGAATTTGGTCCTAGTCGCACATCGTCTATTGTATAATTGAAAATTATTATTGTGCCAACTTTGTCCATATTTAGTTATTATATGTAAACATTGACACAAATAGCTGCTCTTATTGGAAGATATAATGAGTAATAAAATTGAACATACACTTAAGGCCATTTTGCAAATAAATTTATTCTGCGAACATTAATTTATAATTAAGGATTGAAACCGTCTAAAATTTTCTTGTTTAATCGTTTAACCGTATTAACCTTTTAATTCAAACGGCATTAAAAATCATTAAAATTGACCTGGCCCATGATCAACATAATTCGGCCCGGAACTATAAAAAAATTTTTATGCGGTTAAACGGTTCCCAAAAAATTTTAAATTAAACTTGAATTTTATACAATTAAGAGCATTTAATAGCAAGTGTAAAATACTAATAAAATTTGTGGCAATCAATCAAAATAATATGAATAATAAAATATATATAATGATAAATAACTTAAATTTATGACTTAATATATAGGTTAATAAGCTCTGAATCTAAAATATAAACGAATATTATAAAATTAGTACTTAAAATATCGAGATAAATTTTACAGAATACATATTTACCAGCAACATTACCCGACTTAACTTCTTCACTGAATCGTTGAGAATTTCGTTAACGTCAATAAACTGGCTTGTATATTAGTATTGCTTGCTGCAAATATGAAGTGCGACTTTTTACTGCGCCACTAGGGTTGTAACTTATCGTCGCAATACGTAGAGTGGGACATCGGTAATATAATATTTATGCCTTATTTTGTAATAATTACAACATAAATAAGCTGTAAATATTAAATTGCGACTTTGCAGCAGGCATCACTAGTATATATACTATCTAAATTTTTTCGTGTTGTAATTGGTAGTTGTTTAATTATTTCATCTGCTTCCTAAAATTTATTAATTATTTCTGATTTCTCATCTAATTCTTCTGATTCATTATCCATTTCGTCGTCCGTATCCATTTCGACAGCCATATCTTGCTCATTCATAAAACCATAAAGCATTTTCGCTGTAGGCCGCTTTTTCGGATCTGAGTTCATACATGATTCTGCTAATTTGGTATAGCAATCAGGCGTTTCTGATGTAATTATTGGTCTTAATCCGCCGCAAATTTTTACCGCTAAATCATTATCAAACAAATAGTTATCAAATGGTGGAATTCCGGTGGTTATTTCAGCCATAACAACCCCAAACCATATATGTCTGCTGCTTGTGTAAATTTTCGCCTAACAAAACTTCTGGTGCAATATAGGGCAAAACTCCACAGATTCCTTTTCTTGATGCAGATCCTTCATTGTTTCGAGACAACCCTAAATCCGTAATAAAGCCATAATTCCTCTTTATGTTGCAGAATGTTACCATTGTGAAAATCACAATGAATATATCCTGCCTCATGGATTTGAATTAAATCTTTTGATATGTTTGTTAGTCGCAATAATTTATCTTTCCATGTAAGTTTTTTAAAATTTTCCCTCAAATATTGACGAAGATTCCCGCTATTCAAATACTGAAATACCATTAAATATTGATTTGTGCCATTATTTTGAGTTAGCCCATATATCTCGAGTCTACTGCCCGTCAATCTGCATTTCATATGGTTTTTAAACTTATTAAATAAAAAAATTTTGTAAATAATTTTATATTAGATACGCGAAATTAATTAAAATTAATTAACTTCTCATAAAAATTCAGTAGAACTTGTTTGAGAACCGGGTAAAGTTTAAAGTGCGACTATATTTTGTTCCATACGGGACTGTATATATTTCTCTCCATCATATAAATAGCTTTCGTTTGCCGTCTAACCAAGTTGCTGAAAATACATGTCCGAATACTCCCTGTGCAATCTCCTGAACACTATCCAACCTGTTGAAAAGAATCCATTAAATTACTTTTTCGTACTCTGTAGCTTCAAATTGAAATTCTTTAATACAACTATCAATATCATTATTCCCACTTGTCCGCCCTTTACCGCTTTCCAAGGATCACACGATTGACACCAAGCTTTTGAAGTATTGAAACGTTCACAATCTGTACATTTTCCATAATTAGAATTTCTTTTAAGAGACGTCTCAAGTATTATCATAAATTCATTTGTAGCAGTATTCTGTGTTATTCCATATATTTTAACTTCATTCTTGTTTAGTTGTATGTAATTTTTAAACTTTAAATAATTAATTTAGTAATAAATTCAAAAAAAAAAAAAAAAGCAACAATGACATTAATTGTTCGAACTTACTTCCTTTAAAAAGTCAACAGGATTCATTTTTGAATCAGGGAATGTTTTAAGTGTAACTAAGTATGATGGGATGCGTGATTGTGCAGCATTTGAAACTGTTCGTATCCCATCTAACCAAATTGTTGAAAGTTCTGTGCCAACTTTTTCCTCACTTATATTGCTTACAAAATCTAATATATCAAAAGGAATCCATTCAATAGCCTCATCATATTTTATAGTTCCAAGTTGAAGTCTCTTAATATAATTGTCAATATCATCATTTCTGCTTGTCCATCCTTGCGTTGTTCTTGGGGGATCACACGTTTGACACCAAGCTGGAAATGTGTTATATCGGTTACAACATGTGCTTAATCAATTATAGGAGGTTCTATTCTCATAAAACTCTTCAAACACTATCATATATTCACAGGTGGATGTATTTTGAGTAATTCCAAGCAGTGTTAAAAATTCGTTGTGCACGTATTGTTATTTGCACAAAATTAACAGCAAATGCACAAAAAATAAAATAACATTCATGTATAAAAAAATTTTCTTGCACAAAATTTTTGTGCCGAATTTTCAACACTGATTCCAAGTAATTTGCACTTTTCACCTTCTAAACGAATATAATCTTTAAACTTAATAAATAAATACGTGTATCATTAATGTTAATAATAAACAATGGTTAGCAATACAGTATCCATATGGGGTTGAGTCAATAGAAACCAAGCAAATATTTTTTAATTAGTTTTTTAAAAATTTTAAACAAGAATAACTTAACAAAAACTTGATCAAATTCAATAAATTTTTTTTTAAAATAATTTTACAAGTTTGTAAAAATTATTTGAAAAAATTTTTATTAAATTTGGTCAAGGTTTCATCAAGTTATTCCTGTTTAAAGTTATAAAAAAATTTTATTATAAAAAATTTGCTTAATTTCTATTGATTCACCTCTATATAGGGGATGGCTAAAGCCCGGTGCATTCATATGTTTTTGATTATTTAATTAAAATTAGGGTAAGGGTTGGTTAGTGGTTAGGGTTGGAGCAGCTTTTATAGGTAAAATTGTCTTCCCGACATTTTTTATTAGTGCTTCAAGACAGATTAAGACACACGTTTCTTGTATTTTCGGCATTTTTCACTTTTTTTTCTTTGTTTTTGTCTCGTCGGGCTGATCCGGGTTAATCAAAATTCATATTTTGATTGGCTGTTGGTCATGTGAATGCACCTGGCTTTAGACAGTCCCTCTATATATATAAGTAATGTTTCAATATAGTTATTCAATTTCTATTATCATTATCAATATTTATATAATGCATATTTATTTACTATAGTATTACAAAATTTAAACTACTGAGTATATGTTTAGCTAGAAAAAGATTTCTCTAATACAATAAATTTTTCTACACTTAGGCTAATCTAAGTTTGCAAAAACTTTTTATATTTGCTCATAATATATTAAGTCTCTCAAGTCTTTTTAATATTAATATATTCATTTGACCTGTTCAAATCTGTAGTGATTTTTCATATTGTGCATTATATGATAAGTTTCTTAATATACCTTAATAATAGCGATAGTGCATTATTTGGTTCAAAGTTGTTGATATAAACGATTTAATAATTTGAGTTTGTAAGAGAAATAATTTTAGAAAAAGTAATTATCAATAAAAAAATATATAAAGTAAAGTAAATGTAGAAAGTTATTTTTAAGAATAATTAGGAAATATATAATGTATAAGATTGTTATGCAATAGATCTAATGCCAATTATTTTATTTATATTAGCAAGTGAATTTATATACGCTATTACTCTTTGATTACTTAGTATTTAAAGATCCTTCACATATCTATTTTATTTGGTTATTTTTCAATGATTTGTTTAAATTTGCAAGTAATTTTATATATATTTACTTACCATCCAAGTATTATTCATATTATAGTTTTGAAAGGTTTTAATCTCATGAATTAGTATAGTTAACTACTTCATTATTATAATATATATTTATTTCTTCATCATAATAATTTTCTTTATTCAAGTTAAATTGTTCATCTAAATAACTTGAATTATCAGTGTTACTTTTATTCAAACCTTTATTTTAATTTTCATTTAGATTTCATTTCAATTTTCATTTGGATTTTTATTCCAACCTTTATTCCAATATCTATTCTGATTTTCATTTCAATCTTCATTTTGATTTTTGTTTCAATCTTTATTCCAATATTTATTTTGATTTTTATTCCAATCTTCATTTTGATTTTCACTCTGATCTTTGATTCAATCTTTTTCAACCTTTATTCCAACTATTTTCTTCAGCTTCATTTCTATCATTTTCATCATCTTCATTCCAACTATTCTTGTTCATCAAACTGTTATTAATTTTATCATTATCTTCATACAGATTGTCACTATTATCATTGCTATCATCGGCTTTATTATCATTGCCATCATTGACTTTATTATTGTCTTGAGTTAAATCAACAACACTTTTATTATCATCTGAATTATCTACATTGATATATATAAAATTACTTTTTTTATTTCGTTCTTCTGGGTTATTTACCCAATCATAATTGAATATAACATCTTCTTTAAAACCATCTTGAGCAGTAGAAATACCACAACACTTAAATAATTGTTTGATAAGAGCAGGATCAACTTGGTCACATGCTTTTTTTATCTATTCTGCTACTACATTATAGACAGGATGCTGAATATGACCAGTAGGTGTTAGTTTTTTAATTTCTTCTCCCATCCAATTGAGATAGTGATTGTGATATTTTAATTATTATGTAATTATTTTGTAATTATATATTATAGTGTAATTCGTAATTATTGCATAATCGTGTAATATAATAAAAATCAAAAAATTGATCTAATACTATATAAATATTAATTTACCTTGTTTTTGAATGATTTGTTAATATATATATCTAATAGCTGCAATTTTTTAGTAAGCCCACCCAGAATAATTGCAAAGATAGTATTTTTTTCTTTAAATCTATTTTTAACCAGATCTGTTGTGTGCCTACTAAATAAGTTCATAACAAGTAAAGAGTGAGGATTAACAAACAAGGCAGCACAGCAGCTCCAAATATTTTCTATCCAAAAAATCATTTCATCCAAATTCATGTATCCTTGTAAATTGGCTCGTATAATAACACCTTGTAAAAATGTTTGTCGAGATATATTTATTAACTTAAAGAGTATTATTGGGGATAATTTGGTTCCATCGGCTAAACAGATTAGAACAATAATAAAAGTAGATTTTTCATATCTGGTTATACAGATTGAAACAGTATGAGCACCTGTCTCTTTAACAATATAATTATTAGGTACATCAAAGGCTAATGGTATCTCATCCATATTGCCAATAAGTAGTAGAAGATAATTGTAGAGCATATAATGATATAGAATAATTCATCTATTAGAGGTTCTAAATCCTCTGGCAATCTTTGTGCTATAGTAGTATGATACTGATTGCTAAAATTATTATGATGCATAAAGCCCTCTACCTACTTATACTCCTTTGTATTCATTGATTGTTGGATATAATGAAACAAAGCGAGATTGATTTGCAAGCTGTTTGGCTTTAGTTCTAATTATTTTTTATGATACAATTTTTTGTTGTGAATATAAAAATTTACCTAATTTTTAAGATCAGCTTCTAAAAATGGATACTTAGACATGCACCAATATTTAACCATTTAATATAAGCTGGAACATTTTTTAATTCTTAATCCACTCATGTAATTGCTTAGGTGTTATATTAAATTGTGTTGCAACACCTTGCTTGCTAGCCTAGAATTTCTTTCAAGATATGTAACAATCACCAATTCTCACATGCATTCCAGCTTCTCTTTTTTTTTTTGGTAATGTTTGATTGCTTTACTTTTGCTTTATTATATTTCATATTATTCTATAATAAAAACATAAATCAAAATATATAATACTGTAATATGTATTCTATATTAAAATAAAATTTATTACCTTCTTGTTAAAAACTTGTTTATTCAATATATGATGGGATTGTAAAAAAAACATGAAAATTTTTTTGAATTATTTGAATTGTTAATATAAAATAAAATTTGCATATATTAATTTTATTAATAAGTCAATTACTATAATGATTCCACAGTATGTGTAGCACCCATGATCATGTTTTGGGCTATTAAATGAATTGTTATCATTATGAAAAATGTAGTTTTTTTTTTTTAATATTAAAGGTTATGAAAAAATATAGTTTAAAGAAGTTGGTTTAATATTTAGTTATAAAAAATTTAAATCTTTTTATTACGTAATTTACTTTAACTATTTATGCAAGTATTGATTTTTTTTTTTTGTTTGCTTAATATTTTCTAAAAGATTATTCCAAAATTATAGATATTAGATTTTTTGTTATATTTATATAACATATCTTAGGTTTGATATATGCCAACATTCTTATATATAAATAATCAAGTTTGAAGTTATGGATGTCTCATTTATATGTTTTGTTGGTACAAAAACTAGTTTGTTCTATTTTTTCTAGTTTTAATAACTTTAAACATCTCATCTTTAGCAATTCTATAAACTTTAGATAATGGTATTGTCTATTTTCTAGCCTTCTCTTTATGTTTTTGTTTTACCATATTAGATAATATTTTAGCATTTTGTTATCCTTCACGATCTAATAAATATATAGGAATTGCACTATCAGGAACTGCTTGTGAATCTTTTTGTTTAGCAGACTTGTTTGATTCTTGGATTTAAAAAAATCAAAAGTATATTAATATTGTCTACCTACATTGGCCAAATTAATATGAAAGAAAAAAGCTAGTAATGTTTACATCTTTTTCATTTGTATCTTTTCTGCATGACATTTTCTATTATATAATTTAGCTCTCAATCTATGAACTTTTTAAGCAAATACTGAAAAGCGGTACACCTCACAAGCAAGTCTTTTTCACTTTTTTTTGTAAGAATAAGAGTAAATACAAAATTTTGAAATTTTGCTTTAATTGAATTAAATGAGCATTTATTTGTACTCCTCATAATCCAAGCATTGACCATGGTACTTTATTATGTACTCATTTTGTGGCTATATAAATTATTATTATTATTATTATTTCAAGAAATTGTGTTAGATCTAAAAGAATTTTACACAATCACGATCATAACAAATATTTATTTTTCAAGTAAACTTTCTCATCTTCAATATCTAAATCTGCTGATAGATTATTTATTTGATAAAATTTTTATTTTATTGTATCATATCAAATATGTATACTGAAACAAAGTTTGCACTTTTATACATATATGAATTGCAAGTTTTTTTTATTTATATTGTGTTACTAGACCCTGCGTATAAAAACCTCACCTATATAAAAAACCCTACCTACATAAAAACCTCCCCCAATTATCAGACCAATGCTTGTACAACAGACCTCTGGGTCGATTAAAGGTTTTAAAATCGATGGAATGTAACAGACCTGGGTCTAGTATATGAACTTTTACAGTACTAGTAAAGTTTGTAGTATTTAAACATAGTAACTATATAGTTTTCATAGATCAGGCTTTCTGGAAAAGTTAGTACAAGAGATCGTTAGGAAGAGTGTTAGGATTTAGTGTAAGAAGAAAGTTAAAAAGAAATTATAGATAATAAATATAAAAAAAAAATAAAAAGAACATTTAGTATATATAGTTGGTACCTGTTACTACAATATACTAGATCTAATATCCTACTAGTAAAATTGAATATACAACTTTGCAGTTATATTTTAATAATCATAATTTAAATATAGATTAAAATTTGTATTATACATATTCTTGTTATGTTAAAAGTTATTTGAATTAAGTTAAAGGTTATTAAAATGAATAAATGTAATTATTTAAATAGTTATTTAAAGCATGCTTATAAACAAAGTCTTTTATCTCAACAAGTAGTAGTTGAAGCTATAAGTAGTACTAAAGTAAAGAAACATATTAAACAGAATATTTTAACATATCAAGAGATAGTTAAAATTAAAGATAGTAATTTAGTTGATAAGTATTTATATAAAATTACTAGTATAGGTTTTTCTGAAAAGAAATAGTAAGTAAAAAGATAGAAATATAAAATAAATAATAGAAAAAAAAAAGAAAAGACTAAAAAAATAGTACTAATAGAAATATTTATATATTTAATCTTCAAGATGAAAATAAAGATTTAAAAAAAAAGTTTGAAGTTTTAGAAATTTGGCTATAAAAAAAGTTGAATTAAGCAACAATAAATTTTCAAAGAAATATTATATATAATTATTTGAATAAATAAAAAAAAGAGTTATTGCAAAGAATAGAATTGTTGTAAAAATATTATTTTAAAAAAGATTATATAGTTTGTTGTTTAGTTGTATATAGCTTATTTAAAAAAAAATAATAGTATATTTGATAAGAAATACTAATAAGCAAACGATGCGAAATGATACAGAATAAGCAAGGAAAAATGATTCAAAGCTTACTGGATAAACCCTTTAGTAAAATAACAATAGATAGAATTTTGGAATTCAGGTCAAACGAATGCAGTTTAACAACAAATCCAAATGATATACTAAAGATAACACAACAGCACTTTCAAAAGCAGTATGCAAAGCATAATACAAAACTAGAGCAAATGCCATAGAGCTGGTCGAAAGTTTATACACCACTTAAAGAAGTAGAAGAAAGTTGATATAGCCCCTTGGAGAAAGAAATAACATCTGAAGAATAGTGTTTAATGCTAGAAGAGCTCAAAAACAATACTGCTCCAAGGAGATCAGGTATTGAATACACATTGATCATAAAGGCATGTCTTGAAACTCAAGACAAGTTTAGAAGACTAGCACTGGTCGAAATCAAAAATATTATCCATATATCTTCAACTAATTGGCCTAGAAGATAGCCTGGTGATAGCCAAGCGATAGGCAGGTGATATTAACCCGATTCATTAGGGATAAAAAAGCTGATAGGTGTAAGATTAAAGAAAATATGTTA
>CAJVPU010000475.1:0-17419 GCA_910591775.1 Dentiscutata heterogama | reverse complement strand
CAATCCGTTCTTTTGTTAAAATGATAGGGAGAGTATTAATTAAAGCAGAGTGGACTTTCTTACACAATACACATGATAAAACACATCAAGAAAGAAAATATACTCAATCATGGGTTATTTTGTGCAACATAATTAGGAGCAGAACCAAGCAACGAAACTACACCTTCAAGTCAAATACACTACAACTCTTTGAAATAAAGTGTTTGAACAACATGCTCCCAGTGCTTGAGAAACTCAATCAAAGAAGGCCTGAAACTTACAAAACTAACAAATGTGTTATATGTAAGAAAAAGAAAGAAAATGTAGAACACTTGGTGAGCTGCGAGCGATCTTTAAACTTACTCCGCACTCTAGAAGAACAAGTAGTAGAAGCAACTCTGTGCGAATTAAAAAATGTAGAGAGCTTGGAAGAAATTAAAGAAGAAGTTTTAATAATGCTAGGAAAAGGATCCCAAGTTGATGAAATGCGCAGAAGAGAAAGATAGATCAGAGGCTTAATCACAAAAGAAGACTTCGAAGAGTTGAGATCTCTTTTTGACTCGAACAACCAAACAAAGCAATTTTTAGGAAGTCTTTAGAAGAATTGGATAAAAGAAGTATACGAGAGAATCTGGGTCCCAAGATGCAAATTAGTACAGGAATGGGAGAAAGAAAATGGAATTGTGCCAAAAGATAAAAGAAGATTTCATGAAAAGACAAGAAAGAAGAGAGAAAAGAAGAAGAAATCCCCAGTTGGGCATACCATTAAAAGAAAAAAAAATGAAAATGAGAATAAAAGGTGGCTGTCAGTTCTAGAAATAACCAAGAAGGAAGTGGCAAGGTGGATTGTTGAAGAACAACGTTCAGATTGGTGTAAAATGGATATATAGTCTTGACAGGCGGTAAGAACCAGCTGTTGATGTATTATCGAAGCCAATTGCAGAATAAGGTAATACAGAGGCAATTCTTACTATAGCAGGTCGCACATAGGTACTCAATAAGCAACCGGGTGAGTCTTCATTTGTAATTTAGGTACTGGAGAGAATAACTCTCTAGAAAAATTTTAATAGTTTAAATAATTATTACAAAGTCTAATAAAGTGAAGGCAAGACTGCCAAATTATATAATAATATTTACCAATACTAAGTATCTTAAAATTAAAATAATACTTACACAGTTATAAAAAAAAATTTATTAAAAATTAATATGTTTTTAATACTGTATTTATTAACCAATCAAAATAAATTATATAAATATTATATATCTGATATTAGTAAAAAATTATCTAAATACGTGATATATATATATATATATACTCATTTAAAAAAAACTAACCAATTATATAATATATATAAGCTATATACTATATATATAAGTATATATTAACAATTTATATGCGTACTAATTTTACTATCAACAATTAGAGAAAATTAAATATTTTACCGTACAGCGATTCGTCATTATAGCCGGTATTACCATATTAAGAAATTTTAGATGTAATACAAGATACGCGTCAATAAACAAATGCGTGACTATTATTTACAGTTATCAGAATAACAATCAAAACAAATATAAAAGTAGCAAATTTAGAATAAACAATAAATACACATGTATATTTTCATTCCCCAATTTTTTTTTTTAATTTTTGACATTTAAATCATTTATTTTCACTTATTCTCGTTACATTCTTAAAAACACTTTTATTATTATCATGTCTACCGCAGATAAAGTTGACACAACTGGGAGATCCCGCGTACGAACCTCTGAAACAACACCGGCTAAAGTTGGTTCGGAAGACACTGGCGGTAAGACTAAAGCTAAACGCGTCGCTAAAGTTGGAGCAAAGAGCACCTCAAAAACTTCCAAAAGCTTCAAAGCCGGACTTACGTTTCCAGTTGGTCGTATGGGTCGACTTCTCAAGAAAGGACGTTACGCCGATCGTGTAGGTGCAGGTGCACCAGTTTATTTGGCAGCTGTTATTGAATATTTGACGGCTGAAGTTCTCGAACTTGCCGGGAACGCTGCACGCGATAACAAGAAACAAAGAATTATTCCGAGGCATTTGCAACTGGCTATACGAAATGACGAGGAACTAAACATTTTGCTTAGAAACGTCCATATCTCCGAGGGAGGTGTGCTTCCAAATATTCATGCGGAACTTCTTCCTAAGAAGAAAGGTGAAAAAATCAAGTCAAGCACCACAGAGCCTCCTAAAAAACCAAAAGCCAAATCTCAAGGGGCAAAAACAACTGCTGCTGCTTCTTAATTCAAGTTGGGATGATTATATGATCTGTTTCAGTATTCATATTTTGTAGTTATAAGTGTTTTATATCAAATTTCATTTATTCTACATGTTTTTTTTATTTTTTTTTTATTTTATTATTTGATTTATTTGGGGGAAACTTTTTATGACGTTGAAAAACAACTTTCGAAATGACCCAATCATGTGATTTTTTAAAAATAGAAAATGGTTTTGAAATTTGCCAACTCTGAATCAGAATCAATATAATCAATATTTACTTATCGTTGTTAGACAAGTTTCATTGTTTTTAATCATCTCCTTATAGAAGAATTTATTAAAGTTTCAAATGAGAATTTGATTTTTAATTAGTGTTTAATATGATACAATATGTTTCAATGTCAAGTTTTATATGCTTTGCTTTTTTTAATACTGTACTAGTCATTTAGTATGTGCACTGCGTTGTGTTTGAATATAAATTCTTGTTACAGTAAAGATACAAACGGCTCTATCGGCTTATATATTGTAATAACCGAGTAATCAATAGAACCGATGAGCCGATTTGCATCTCAGGTTTGTAACGAAAGTGAGTTAACTTACTTCGTTATAAATAACTTTTAATAATTTACATGTTTACAATATAAATTATAAATTATTAAAAATTGTTTATATTTATTGCTGTTACGTAAAATTAATAATTTTTGAAAAAACTGTTTCGTATATTACAGTATTATTAAAAAAACATTGAGATGCCAAGAGAAAGTGAGCCTCAATTTTATTTATATTGACAATCACAAACAAATTTGATTATTCAATTTTTTCCTTTGTTTCATTGCAAAAATGAATGAGTGACACCAATGGTAAACCCAGAATTCTTATTGGATAAAAATTTCAGTTTTCATTCGAATTTTTGATAAAATTCTAGTTTTATATCTATTTAATAGTTATGACGCAAACACTTTAATAATACGAACGCTTCAGTAACTTACCATTTTTTTATATTTGAAGCAATGCAGTCAGGTTTTTTTTAAAAAAAAAAATCTATTCAGTAATGGCATCTAGACTTTGTTGGAACATTTTTAACAAATCATTTTTATCTTCTAAGCCTACGCTCACTCGAATAAGACCTGGTTCAACACCATAACGTGATGCCCAATCTAATTCATGATAATGCGCTAAAATTGTATAAGGGCACGCTAAAGTGAAATTAGTACCAAGAGATGGTCCTTTAGCAATTACAAGTGAATCAAAAAATTGTTGAGCTGCAAGATCTGAATGGAAAGTAATTGAGAATAATCCACCAAATCCACCGTTAACCGTTTTATATTGAAGGTAGATGTCGGGTGTAACATATTTTGGATAGTAAATTTTTCTGACTAATATTATGTTGGCATATAAAAGAATAATATAAATTTTAATTTCATAATCGTGCTATTAAGTAATAAACTTTAATGAACACCAACCTTTAGGACTACTTCTAAGTAATTCACATATTTCCTCTGTACTTTCATTGATTTTCATAATACGTTCTCTGAAAGTTCTCGAATTACGTTCGAGGAAAACTGCATCTTCCCCCCATAAAAGGTCCTCATATTCATTATTTATAACTTTTTTCAGCTCCTCATAATAGCGTCCTTGAGGATTCAGAACCAATCTTTTTTTTTTTTTAATATTAAAAATCATGTAAATAACTATGTATATAATTATCAGGGCAAAAAAATTTTTTTTTGGTGTATACCTGCTCGTATACTGTGTATGCTCGTATACTGAATTAGACGTGTAATTGTTTTTGGTAAACAATAAGTACGTATGTATGTAAGTATCGATCTTCCATCGATGTGCTAAGGTAATCCGGTATACGAGTATACACTAGAGATGCAGGCGAATCGTCCCAATGATGCCATAACTTTTGCCGTAACTACCACTGTAATATGTAATAATTATAATGAGTTACGGTTTTTTGTTATAACTTTATTATGTTACAAGTTACGGAAATTCGCCTGCACCTTTATTTTAGTATACACCTAAAAAATTTTTTTGCCTTGATTTCTACTATTTCGAAAACCGCGATAATTTCAAAATCAATATTATAATTACCCTCCTCCCATGACGTTACTATCTCCACTAAAAATCTTGGTTAAACTTGATACAATAATATCTGCCCACTCAAAAACCTTAACATTGACAAAATTTCCGATTGTTTCATCTACTACAATCGGAAAATCATACTTATCCGCAAGAATTCTAAGACGCCTCAAATCTGGCGATTTACATAGTGGATTACTTGGAAATTCACAAAATAGTGCTAAAATCTTTTCTCCTGATTCGAGAAGACTTTCTATCTCATCTATATCTGATGACAAACCATTACCATAAAAATAACATCCCGGTCCAAATTTTTGCAAAATTTTTAAGGTATCAACATATGTGAACCTATAAATTTTATTTTATTCTATTACTATCGTGAATATATTTTGTAAATTTAATATGTTATTAATACATACCCAAAGCAGATACTTTTTCTCTGTGAAAATGCCGTCAATAAAAATCGGTGAGCATGGAAGATGGAACTCATTCCACTTGGGAAAAGAAAAACATCATCTTCTGTTACGTTTTTTTCCACTCGTTCAGTTAGAACAGATCCATCCTTGCTCTCTTCAATTCTTATGCTACTAGCAATTCTTCGCCTAAGTTCAATTTTTGCCTTTTCATTAAATGATATAGGTAAATTGCGACCATAACGTTCTTCAACATAAAAGTTCTGCTCAATAAAATTAGAGTTGTCAATCAATGAAATATCTGTGGATAAAGTTTCCTTAGGTTCACAAGCTAGATTCGATATTTGTCCATTGGAATATCGTTTACAAAATGAAGCTCTTTTCGTAAAAACTTTATTAAAGCTTTTTGTGTACTGTTCATTGAATTTTGTTTGCAGTATATTAAGAGCATATTCAGCTAATCGGGAACTAATACCATCTCCTGTATGTTGCCAAAAAGTCTTTGCCACAGAGAATGCGTCTTTTGGAAAAAGAACTACATGCAATGTGATATTGCCTTGAATCAATAATTTGTTTCGATCTGGTGTTACAACGGTGAATTCGGCTAAACGAAGACTAGCGGAATTACTAAGCTCATAGTATCGGCGTAAGTAATCTCGACAACGTTCTGCAGTTTTACGACTAGGATACAACAAACATGACTCGGATGGTTTTGCAAATTTTTGTTCACATGTCGACATTAACTACAAGAGAAGTCAAAAAACTTTAAACAAATAGACATATAATTCATAGCATAGTATTTATTTTATAGATATTTATGACATACCTTCTCGATTTGTTTATTAATAAAAAACCTTGGATACCCTGTTAACATTCGATTTACAACTCTCTCACGACCCTCTTCGTAGTCTACATTATCTTGCCACTTTGGAAGCGCTACAGAGATAGCGTGTGGTGTGTTTGCTGGGATAGGACAGCCAACTTCCGCTGGAGGACTTGAATGTGAAGTTGTAGGCATGTTTCTGTAATCTAAATTCGAGATCAGATTATCGATATTAAATTTTTTTTTAAAATGTACTACGTACGTGCGTACGTACATTTTTCAAGCCCAAAAAAAGAAATTACACAATATCGATATACGTAAAAAAATTACATCACACATACCCGCGACACATGTGGCGTAATGCCGTAGGTCGTAATATGCGCCGTAGGTCGCAATTTGCTCCATATTTCATAATATACGTTTATGTTATCGTACGTACGTATATATACAGTATCTGGTATATGAATTACTGTAAAAACTAAGCAATTCCAAATTCTATTTATTTATATATTTATTTATTACAACGTTTGATATTTTACTTCCGGAGGAAAACAATCCACATCTTGTAAATCATTTGTTCGAGTATGAACTATATCAGTTTCAATAATTGGCCACCCAAACAGCTGGACAGTGATAACAAGACGATTTATAATGCTCTGCCCCTACTAGAACCTTTTAAATAGAATATCAAAGTTGGGTACACGAATTTTTTGTTTTTTTTATTTGAACTGAAATATCATCCAAGCTTTCACAAATAATATTTACGTAATAAATCAATTACCTATGTACATATTTATTTTGTTATTACAATTTGAATAATTGGGGGTTTCAAAGTTAACAAATAAGTGACGCATTTCGAAAATAAATAGGATTTTTTCAATAGTATTTTTACTATGTTAAATTATAAATCGGAAAAATAAAATAAGTTTCTCTGATTTTAACTTTGAAACCCCCTAATATACTATATCTGATATACGTAATAAATCGATTATGTATATACGTATCAAGTATGAAATTTATTTCGTTGTTACAATCTACATACTATACTACATGAATTATACGACTCACGACGCAGTATTTTAATACTACCACAATTACGACCTACGTCAATACTACAATCGGTCGTAATTAATTGCCTCAAAACAGCGACACCACTACGCATACGTATAAAATTAGAGGTCGTCGAAAGCCAGGTAGTTTTTGAAATTGATTAATCTTACGTGACACATATAAATTGCTATATGACTTTAAACGATTCCCAAAATTGATATCTCTTTTTTTTATAGCGGAGTTTTGATGTAAAGATCCTGATGGGGCATCGGAACGGAGCAATAGATCGGGTGATGAGTTTATTTTATAATTTGAGTATCGGTTCTATTGATATCTGATATGCAAAACCTGTCGAGCCGCTTTTTTGCATCAGTTCTACGTAAGCGTACTACCAGAAAGTAAATTTTATTAAGAATAGATAATAGATATCGATATTATAATTTTAACGTAACATCACATGCCGGAGTTTGTGATCATCAATCACTCCCCAATATATAATATGCGTCGATCTTGTTTTAACGTCCCGTTAGAATCTATCGCTATACATTCAATATGTTACTTACGGATGTTGTCTGGGTTAGCACGGAAACATTTGGTTGGTGGCCTGCAGAGGTATGTCAAGTTTAACTTGTTCTTGCGTGTATCTCACTAATTTAAAGTAATATTAACACGTTCTTAAAGATAATAAGTCAAAATAAATCCGAAAAACCTTTACGTGTCCAACTTTTTGGTGATATCCCGAAAAAGTAAGATAAAATGCTTACTATTTATTCGAGTCAATCTATGTATAAACAATTTTAGCGTTCTCCTGTTTAATTTACAGAACTATGGAACTTGACAACACGTCAGGTGTTTTTATTCTCCCATTTCGCTGTGACAAGTCTTCCGAGTTTTTGGAGAATGGAAGAAATTCTGATATGAAAGAAATATTTAAAAACGCGGTTTCAGAAGCTGAGGAAAAAGAAACTGAAGAAAATGATGGCTTACCCAGTGAGGACTATGCTTTTCATAAAATTGTTGATTCTGTTGATTCTACAAAGCCATCGAAACGGAGAAAGATTACTCCTGAAAAAAGTATGCAAAATACATAGTCAATCAATAATGGTTCAATACTTTAGTAGAAAAAATGAACCTTTTTATAAATTCGGTGGCGTTTTCACAGGATCTACGAGAGGAAAAAGGAAAAGTTTTGGCTCAGCAAATTGTCATATAACTCATGAGACTTCATCGAATAAGCAGTGAGTAAAATCTAAAAACTCTTAAATGATGTAGGATTCATTATTATAAAGCCTGATCATGTTAACTTTCAGATCCACAATTCTGGGTTCAGGCAATGCTGATATGAATTTTCAAGAAGATGGAAGGTTTGAATTTTAAGAATTGTTTCGTAAATAATATGTTCTAACAGAATATTTATATCAAAAATTACATAATTATACATATATATTAGCCTTATGATCCCTGGCGAACCAGTGCTCGCCTGGTCACGCAAAAAATATTATCCAGCGAAAATTATAAGTTATACTGAAGTAATTAGCTTAATTGATATTATATTATTATTATATGAAAAGAATAATTAATAATAACGTTCTTTTTAATTTTATAGCCAGATAAATATAAAATAAAATTTTGTGATGGAACGACATCAGTAATTTCTCGAAAGAAATTCTTTACGAGATATGAAGATGGATTTCAAACATGTCAAGTAATTTAATTAAATAGAATAACCGGTTTTTGATTTGTAATACTTGCATTTAAGGTGTTTGAACTGACAAATTAAAAATTTATTTATTTATTTCACGTCTAAAAGTTGGGTGGTATTGAGTTAGAAAAAGAGGATCCCAATTACTATGATCAGGAACTTATTGATCAAGTCCATGATCTTGAAGATATACTTTATCGAGTTTTGACGGGTAGCGAAGAATCCGCATGGAGATATCGAGATTTTATTGAAGGAGGTAAAAAACGAAATCAACTTGCAAAAAAAGTATCTCCCGGACCTTTTAGCTTAAGCGAATTCGCCATGATTGCTAAAGTTTTGAGAGGCATGTTTATACCGGAAGTTGCTGAGTCGATTGATCGACATGAAAAAATATCTTCTCCAAAAAAGAGAAAGGGATGTAATGGTGGCGATCTAAATGGACAAAAATCAATCAAAATACCCGATAATTCCATTTTTTATAAATATTCAAAAGATTTAAAACTTCGGTTTGTAAGTGATGTTTTACTCCCTGAAGTTATTATCAGACTTATAATGGATGATGAAGGAATTGATTATGATTCAGCAGATGAACAAATGTTGACAGGATATGATGATTCAAAATGGGTGGAGAATCTTATGGCCGTAAGAATTAGTTTTCAAGTTGGTAAGGAAAGTTTGCTTGAAAAATCTTAAAATTTTCACTTAGAATCACCATTTAAAGATATTGCGCAGGGAAAAAGAGGGCCATTATATCATTACGTATTGGGATTAGATTCGAATAATGCTACGATAGCTACTATAGCTAATATTATTAACAATTTATTATAAACATTACACATTAATTCGTATACCTCGTATACTGTAATTGCTAAGAATATTTATTAATTTTAGCAAACCATGTGACAACATTATTACTGGATAAAAGTGATATACATACATATATTTCGGGAATAAAGCAAGCATGCATAAATGTTATTTATTTATTTTATACGTATCGATATTATTTCGCCTATTTCAGTATTTATTCAAGCTTACAATAATCAACAATTATTCCCATATAAAAAACATTCTGCAACGTACAATGATAATATTTATTGTAGTTAGGAAAGAATATGGATGATTTAATTTTCTCAGCTCATTATATTAAATAATTATTAACTCCCTGCCTTTTAAGATCTGAATAGTCTTGCCTTACCATAGATAGGTTTGTATGAGAAGGATCTAACTACAAAAATGGCAGATTGCCCGATTGTCACAAAATTTCCAAACAGATAAAACTCGAAAATCATACATTAAAGAAACTCGACGTAGTGTATTCGTTAAATTAAAATTACATGTACGTACGTATTTATTTCGCTCATATTATTTTAGAACCTCTGGTAAAATATCTTTCTGTTAGAAACTTGAATGATAAAAATATGCATGATCATGAGACCAATTAGTTATATGCGTATATATATATATGGTTATTTCTAGTTCTAGAATTTATAAAGAAAAAAAAATGAATACACCAGGATCTGTTCTTCTTGGATGGTATGTTAATTGTTCCAAGTTGATTTACTTTAATTGCAATTGTTAATATCTTCAATTAACTATGAATCCGATTATGAACTTTATAATTTAAACAAAGGGTTGTATTAATCGGTGGTAAGTTGCAACATGTGCCATAATTTCAATTCAAAATATCCGTTTAATATGAAATTTGTTTGATTCATATTAAGCTGGTGGTGGCGCATTTTATTACGCAAAAAAGGATATTAACGCTAGAAGGCGAGCCCAAGAATTATCTAAGACTAGGCCACCCGAAAAATTAGAATGTAGGTCCTTTTTTTTTTTAACATTATTTCTGAAAGAATTTACCGACTAAACAAAAATTTTTCCTAAAAATTATAAGGGTGGCAAAGGATTGAGCAGGACGAAAAAGCTAGTACGGCGAAGAATTCAAGTGATGAGGCATCGGGTTCTGGAAATACCACTGGTTCAAGTAATGGCAGTAGCACTTAATATTTCAAAACTTGAGATTTACTTTGGCGAATGATATGAGATATTTATTAGAATAGTTTAATATATATTTATTATATACAGTATATATTTCTGTAAACGTACAAGATTTTCTAGATCTTAAAAATACTGTATAATTTATATAATAGATTAGTTAAACTGTTTTAAAGCAAGCGAACAAAACTGATTTTCGAGTAGTAAAAAAACTAATTCTATTATAATAATATATTAATACAGTATATAGTATATACATGTAAATTACTTACTGTAAGTGTGTGAAATTTTAAAATTAATATAATTAGTATATATATATATATATATACAGTATATAGCATTAATTTTATTAGCATGCTACAGTATTTTGTACAAATAAATTTAGAAGTTTAGGCAAGATAAAACAAAGTTAGTCTTGTTAATATGTATTTAATAATACAAAATCTTTATATAGTAAATATACCTTTATATATATATGTATATTAGGGAATATTATATTCATAACCCCTTGCTATTATAACACCTATATATATATAGTTTGAGTAATATTAGCAGCTTTAAGATAAATGGATATTAGATATAAGGTTCCGATTTCGGTTTTTGGGTTCCTGAACATTTTTACTTGGAGTATTCGATCCCGTTTACTTAGTACGTACGTTTTTGAGATATAGCATGTGTTATATAACACAGTGTTATAAATATAACTTTCCATGTATATAAAAAAATTAATACCTTAACTTTCACAGCTCATATCTCGATGAACTTTGAGGCTATCTTGATTTAATATTCAAAAGAAAGCTTGGATCGTAAGCTTTATTTTTACTATTAAATAATTAAGATAGCCTCAAAACCCATCGAGATATGAGCTGTGAAAGTTAAGGTATTAATTTTTTTTAAAATGTCAATCTGCCTTATTTTTATTGACAGCAGCCCATATATATATACTGTATATATATATACTGTATATACATACTGTATTAAACTTTAATTCAAACATGTACGGTATATATATAATCTTTATATATATATAGAGTGTTAGTAGAAACCAAGCAAATTGTTTCTAAGTAAAATTTTTTTAAACTTTAAAATATCTTAACTATTAAACTAAATAAACATTTTTTATTTAGTTATAGAATTACAGTAAATTAAAAAATATTTTATCAATTTAATAATTTTTGGATATTTTAAATTTTAAAAAAAAATTACTAAAAATCATTTGCTTGATTTTTACTAACACCCCCAATATTGACGGGATATGAAAATCTGTAAAATATTTCACTCATTGTCATCACAATGATATCTACTCTTATAAGAATTAGGGATACATATCATCACTGCGATGACAATGAGTGAAATAATTTACAGGTTTTCATATATTATAATTTTTTAAATACATAAAGACAAACTTGTTTACTAACTTATACTGTATTAAATAATCTATTAATTAATACCAGGGGTTTTTAATACCGGGATGCTTCCTAAAAACCAAGCATAGGGTCGGGTTCTCTACATAAAAATGGTCAAAACCCCCAAAATACTGCTAACTAAAATTTGAACCTTTATATAAAACCTCTGCCTTATTCTAAACTTGCACCCTAACTCTAAATTTTAATAGGAAATTTATTATATTGTAAAATAGAAATGGATATCAACGTAATATGGGGGGTGTCAGTAGAAACCAGGCAAATTGTTTTTAGTTTTTTTAAAACTTTAAATTAAAATATCTCAACAACTATTAAGCTAAACTTGACAGATTTTTTTTTATTTTAATTCTATAACTAAATAGAATTAAAATAAGTTTAATAGTTGTTGAGATATTTTAATTTAAAGACTAAAAAAAATTTACTTAGAAACAATTTGCCTGGTTTCTACTAACACCCCCCATATATATAAAAATAATTTAAAAATATTAAGTCTTGTAACAATACTATTCTAATATTTAATTTTTGCAATGCAATTTTAGCAACAAAAAATAATTAAATATATAATAGTTTAATAAAATAATATTAAATTATTATTTATGTATCATTCTCTTTTAAATACACTTTTACATAATAAATTTTCTTTTGCTTTGAATGATATATTCAATGCAGGGTCTAATTTTTTTGGTTCTTCCATAAATAACAATCCCCCCACTCCCATATATGCATGCATTACATCTTAAAAAGAAGAAAATGCAATTTGAGTATTAGTATCTAAGAAAAAACAGTAATTACTATAAACGTTTATTACCGGGATAATATCCAGGGCATTTTGAAAATCCACCAAGTGGTGATTTAGTTTCCATTAAAAAATTATAATTCTGGTCATAATCAATAAATTCAAAAGAATCTAATATCTTATGATTATATTAAGAGTGATTAGATGATAAAATGTATTTATGGAATCATTCATTAGTAAATAAAAATGCAAACCATTAACGATGCACCAATCCAAAATGAATAGCATGTATCAGGTGGTTTATTAGCTCGTCCTTGAAATCCACTTTCTTGGCGTGATATAAGCCAGAATATTGTTTTATCTTTTGACAAAAGCCCTTCATCGAGTTTGTTTAGAAGATAAAGTGAGGCAATAGCACAATATGTTGATCCTCCTATGTGAGTTTTAATTAGTTACAGAATGCTTTGTTAAATATATCATTAAAGGTCGATGGACATACCGTGTGACTCTTCGCCAGGCCCTTGACCAATACCGTAGTCATATGACTTCGTTATACCATAAACGAAATTCAATAATGAATATAATGGCAAGGAAATTCAAGCATCATAAAAGTTAGATACCTGACTTTCTTTTATATATTGAACAACCTTATCTATGTTAATCCCACTGAAATCGTCCAATATATATGATATGGCACATGCACAATACACAAACCGCATGTCAGATTCCATGCCTTGATATGTTTGAGTGAAGCTAACGAAATGTTAATTTAAACGTATTTGTCAGGATTGAATAACACTATTTGTAAAGCAAAGTGGGTTCTTACCTTCCATCTTCCTTTTGCAGAAATTTCATTGCATTAATTATGGCAGATTTGTCTACACGTGACAAATCATCTCCTAATATGAGTAAAGAAGCCAGGGCAGTATAAGTCATTGCAAGGTTTGATGCATCGAACGGTAATCTTGACGCGCGACACTATCAAAATTTTAAGTTCATATTGTATATATATAAAGTATCACGTTAATATTTGGTCAAGCAACCTTAATAATATTTATTTACACCTATTATAAAGTCTGAATTTACTCCGTTTGGGTTATACGGTAGACCCGAAAATGGAGAACCCCTGAAACCACAAATCCTTTCATTAAGCTCTAAATTTCGATTAAGCGAAATTATTATTATTATTATTAATATATTCACGTGTTAATCCATAAATTCATTTGTATGAAGTACCAGGATTATTTTCGTCAGGCAAAATTTGTTGTGCATATATCCAATCAATCCAATTGTTTATTCGTTCTTGTGTAAATTCTGTTTCAAGGGCGCCCAATAGATCCAACCCTGATAAAGAATAAAAAGCCAATGTCATTCTAACATTAAAGCATTAAAGCCAGGTTAGAAAAAGGATTATATTTATTGAAAAACAAGTTTAATCTTATGTGCATTACAAATCGAAATGTATTCTTTACCTATGAGTGTCATTACTTTCATATTGTTTTGGAAGAAATTCTAAGCAGCGTCTAAAATATCCTATAGCTTTATCACGATCAAATGCTTTTACATCTTCGGCCTGCATGTTTTCAGAACTAGTGAGTTTTTCTTATAATTGCATGAAAATATGGGACGAAGCAGTATTAAGTGATTTAGAAAATTGATTTTTAAAAAAAGATTTTTGAGTAACAAATTATACGCGCCTAACGCCAATGCTATATCACGGTAACTTTTCTGCGCCTCACATTTCCCTTATGATCATTATTTCTGTCCTGCCTCTTAAGCGTTACCTTATCATCATAACTGATCGTCCTCCTTCTGATCCCATCAAACCGTTAAAACTGCTCCCCATGATTATAGATTATCTAATTTATACCCTCTATCTGTTATTATCCATCGTATACAATAAGATATACTATGGACGCGTACTCGTGATAACACCAGGCATTCGATTATTATTAAGATCGTGTTAGGAGCGTTATTAAAGGAGTGATAATAAATATTTCAGACGGAAGTCTTAATTTAGACAAAGGTGCGGGAGGAATTGAAATGAATGGGTGTTTGTAATGGCGAATGGAAGTTGATGTATCGGAGCGATTCTAAGTTGCTAACATGTATAAAAACAGTGTATTCACCTTGCTTGTATCTTAAGGCTCTACCGGTATCCGCCTCCTTTATAATGAATGATACTTCATTATATTGTATTCTTGAACTGCATGATTTCTTATTTTGAATTACACATATGCTTGGCTTGTATCCATCATCTTGATTATTATATACGCGTACATAATTATTATATTTTTCGTTTACTATCCTGACTATCCTGTCTGATGCTCTCCCAAAAGATAGTAACAACGGCTAATGCTAAATGATGGGCATCTCATAATCTTGATACTAATCTTTTTTATTATTTTATTTTATTTATAATTTTACTAAATCATTTTGACTTTGTCAAAAGATCTCAAACTTATATTTTATTTTTATTTTTAGCGTGTACAAAATTAATACCTATTTACTTATGCAGTATATTATACAAGTGCTAAAATTTATTTCTTTGATTAAGAGATAAAGGATTAAGCATGTGCAGATTGTCATGTGATATTATATATATATTTCTATACTTAAAATATTATCAATTACTGCAACATTTTATTTTTTTTTTTTTTTCGGTATTAAGGTGACCTCCTTGGCCTGGGGACTTTTTATTAGTAAGTATTAGTTATTACAGTTACAATGAAGATACAACTAGCCACACGTGCACCTTTTGGGTGCCTATTTAAGTAGTCCGCCCGCAGGTTCTACACTAGATGTCGTACCTATAACCCAACTAGGGAGTTATCCTTTTAAACCTTCTGATCCTAACTGTATTTATAACCTATCATACTAACCCAGGAACTACCATCTGGCCCGTTCCTCTAGATTTTGCACCCTGCCTTAGGACTTTTGTGACTTATCCTGGGTTTGCACCAACTAATTACCGGCTTGCATTCCTCCATTGAGCAGACGCACAACTATCCACGAGGTAAACCTACCAGAGCTTTCCCTATCCTATTTTGAGCCAACCTGGTTTTGCGCAGTTGCCGAGACTCCCACTTGCAGTTGGGCTATTACTCATTTAATCGCTTTTGCTCTTTTAAGGTTTACTTTCCAATCCTAATACCCGCATTCGGACCTTTCCTTTTTCTATTATTTCTTTATTAGTCCATCCTTTACTTCTAACCAATGATCCGGAAGATTTGACCTTGGCTTGGTATTAGGTGCTAGTGCCCTTGTCTCGTCTTGGCACATGATTTCATAGCATATGTCCTTTTCCTCTAATTTGGTTGGCTGGTCTTTCAGACACGCCCAGCATTTTTCCATCCAACTGGTTTCCCCCGACTTCCATAGCCCCTGGTCTTGGTAGGTAGGGCCCCCACCACTAGTTTCTCACGTTAGCTAGCCAGGGTTGGTGTACTCCATAATGGCCTCACAGATTTCTGGCTTTTCTAAATTGGCAATTGGGTTAGTAAATCCTCCTACTAAAGGATTTTGTTGTTGTTCGTTTCTCCAATCTTGGTCCTAACTTCCAAATTTGGGTCTTTCCTGTGGCACTGTTGAAGATTGTAGTTATTCCTTACTCGGGTCTTCCCAAACAGGTTTCGATCATACCAGTTTCTTGGCATTTCTACACCAAAGCTCCCATTCTAGATAGTGCAACCAAGATTACAGATTTCTAGATCCAACCGATCGATAGATAATCGTTACCTAATGCAAATCTATTTTTCAAAAAATATCATCCGTGGAATTCGAACTCTAAACCTACCGCTTGGTGGGGTGACGACTAGACCACTTCACTAGGCCGCTACATCCATAAAATAAATAATTTTAAAAAACAACAAAACAAATTAATGCCATTATTATCTAATAAAATTTAAAAAAGATCTAATAATGTGAATATCTAAATATTTTTAAAAACGTGAAGACAAACTACTTTAACAATAAAAATAAATACTAAATTGGAACACTTTCATATTTTTATCAAATATAAAAGTGTTCTGATTTAGTTATTTTTTTAGACATGTGAGTAAAAAAAGTACAGATTGTTACATAAGACCTATACAATAAATAATTTTATTTTTTAAAGTATTCAGATTGATGGTAAATATTTGTATACAAATATTTGAACAGAATTTTAAAGTTTTTTTAGTAATTTTTATGCAGATTTCTAAATCTTTCTTCAAAATCTCTGCCAGAGTCAAAATTCTGCACAGATTTTTTACTAATTAAGAGAATTGTATTTCTGTATCTAACTATGTGACTAATTTCAGGTATACTTTTAACTATTAACTAGTCAACAAATCTTGTCATGTAGAGTAGTAACATGTTTGTTACTAAACAAAATACATGGTTGCAATCTACTGAATTGACTGAATTTAGAAAGAGTAAACAATACTAATCTTTTGATAGAGATAAGCTGTTTTGTCCACTTTTTTAAAAAATTTTATTGTAAATACAAGTAGGTAATAGTAAAAAGTATAGACCTTGTACTTTTCTTAAAAGAGTATATATTTTTCACCAAAAATAATAAAACAAGTAGATCTAAGCGCACTGTTAATATTCTTTTTAGTAAGTAATAAACTCTAAACTTGTTAGCAAGTAGTGTATGAGAACTATTTCTAAATAACAAGTGCTATCTTTATAGTGATTAATAAGCTCTAAACCTATTAGCAGATAGTATATAAGAACTATCTCTAAATAATAGGCATTGGTTTATAGTTCTTGTTAGTCTTATGTCCTTCTTTTCTAGTATAGTTTTACTGTTTTTGTTGAAAATTTTTGTTTTGAAAAGTTGGTCCAAGTAATTTTTGGAAAGAGTTGTTGTTTATCTCTTAATTGATAAAGATTTGCAGACAAATTTGGCTACATAATTACTATAAATATGTCTCTGATCTACTTTTTTAATTATTTAAAATATTTAAATAAAATTTAATATGATAATA
>CAJVPU010000474.1:0-17419 GCA_910591775.1 Dentiscutata heterogama | reverse complement strand
AAATTTCGAACAAATTCTCAAAATTAGATTTAAATTAATTTATATAAGTATGTGTTTATGTAACATGCACTTAGGAATAGTAATGCAGTAGAATTATCCCAATGGTGTTACGGCTTAAGCCGTAACTAACCAAAGCTTATGTCGTGACTAGTTACGGACATCATTGAAACGATTCTACCGCATCACTACTTAGGAAGCACATTACAATGATAATATTTTCATTCCACTTAATCTATAAAATTAATTTATTATTTTTATCGTTTTGGTGATTTGTTTTGGGAACAGTTAAAGATCTAATGTTCCCAAACTTTTTCAAAAAAATTTAAAAATTATAAAAACACTGTATTTAAAAATCATGTTTTCTTTTGTGAACACAAAAATTTATAATTTGTGTTCTAGTAAGATATATGTGAAAAATAGTAAAAATAGATTAGAAAATTGAGCTTTTTTTTTTTATCATTAAGGACAGAAAAATTATCAATTATATTCTCGAAGAACAAAAAAAAAAAATTTCAAATCTTGAAGTAAGAAATTTTTAAATTAATTTTATCTTCTTTTAAATTTCTGTCTCAGAATCCTTTAAAATATTTTATTTATATTTAACTTTAAGAAAAATATAACATTACCAATATGCTAATCAACTTAACAAAACAAATTTTTATAAGAACGCCGGTTTAACTTTGTATCTTAATTAAATCTGAAATATTGAAAAACTACGTTATTTACGTATTAACTATAGACCAAAAGTATGTTAAAATGTCCTTTTTTTTTTGAAAATTGACTTCCGAGTCCACTTTAGCAGTTACTAGTTCTATAGTTAAGGTATTAAGCGAAACCTAGAGGTTTTGCGTTAATAAAAGAAAAACCTAATTTTGATTTGCCAAAAAAAATTTGAAAAGGCGAAATATTAACTGGCGAATCTAAGGAAATTAATGAAAAGTGATAAAAAAAAAAACCGATAAATTTACTATTAAAATTCTATACAAAACTTGTTGTTCTAAGAGTTTTTTACAGAATTTGAAGACTCGTTATAACAAATTTGTCAATAATATTTGTTTACATAATTAGACATCGTAACCTTGATGAGCATGATTGAAAGAAAAGATTGATTAAAAAAATGAGTTTGAAATTGTAAGAAAAACATGAATTCGAATATTTTTTGCTAGCGATGAAATTTTAAGTCATTTTTTTATAAGCTCAGCTTGACCGGGGTAAAATCGCCACCCCAAAAAATTTCGGAAATCATGTGGTATTGGCAATTCATCATCATTAGGATCATGATAATAATATTTAATAAAGTATTAATTGATTTAGTAAATGATTTTGTTTTCTTCGATTCTTCAAAATGTAAAACGATCGGTTCAATCTTTTAAAAACATAAAATCCAATAACACAATATTCTAAAAAATACACATAGTTCACCGTAACCAAATTTCCACTAATGATAAATGAAAAAGAAAAAAATTATAAAATCTAATTAGGAAAATGCAATTACACCAGAAAATGCTATTTTGAATGCTCTTCCGGAAGACTATAACTCTGATTATTTATTTGAGCAAAAGGTTTTATCATTCTGAATCCAGAACGCAACAAAAAAATTATTGAAGAAAACATGATTAATCCAAATAGTAACAAATTGATCAATAATGAAAATTGCATAAATTGGAGGAGGATTATAATCTTTAAAAGGCGATGGAATATTCTAAATACTTAGAAAAATCATAATAATAATACTTACCGACTGTAATAATTTTTACGTTTATCGAGTTTATTTGAAATAATAAAATGATTAATTTATTGCTTATTGTTATTATTTTTTAGTCTATAAATTTTTTGTTTGTTCAAGTTAAATGACTTTTTGGTGCTCGATATATTTGTCACGTAATGATCGAAACTTTTTTGGGTGGCGATTTTACCCCGGTCGTCAAACTTATTCAAATTTCTAATTCTTCCCAGCATTGCTAACAAAAATTTAGAATACATGATATTCAAAATGTTTTAAAGTTTGTCAATAGGTTAGCATTTATATTTTGGTTAGGTATTGGTGGTTTATATAGTAAACTTGCTCGAAGAAAACTTTTTAAGTATTCAAAAGGCGTTTAATAATATTATTATTATTGGCTTTGCTATTTTATTATTTGTATTTTGCGCAGATATTAAACAAGCTCTTTATAAGCTATGACAAGTACTTCGTTCGTTACTTTTCCAGCATTAAAACTTTGTAAAATAGCTTCTTTAAAAAAAAAAAAAATCTTCGCCGATATGCATTGAGAATTTATTTTCATATCTGAAATGTACATATGTATCATAAAAATACATATAAGATTTTCAATGGCCTGCAATTATTTTTTAACCGTCAGTATAGTTCCGCCTCAAAAAATGGTCGTATAGCGTTATTCAACGATTTGCATATACTAGAACGTCAGAGAAAATTAAGAGATTGAAGGTTTTAGAATGAGAAACTTGTGAGAAAACATTATTTGCGCCTAAATCTATCTGTATCGGCATCAAAATTGGATATGTAATCGCTGCTTAATTTTGATTCAAGCTTAAATATTATTTTAACATGATACTAACTAACAAAAACCGCGATTTTTCAAGAAAATAATGCAAATAATTCAATAATTTATTAATTTTATTCAAACTATTCAAAGAATTTAATTCGTAAATATTAAATCTGATTACGGGCGTTCTCAAGCGCCTCAATAAATAGGGGGGTTCCTGATTTCGAATTAAATTAGTGACGTGTTTATTTCGAAAGCAGCGATCTATAAATCTTATTTATTTTTAATTTGCAAGTTTATTTCTATAATAATGAATACTTTTACTTCTATTTCATTTTTTGATTTCGAAATTTTTAAACTAAACTCACTTATTTTCAGAATAAGCTTCCTAATGGGTCACGGGAATTAAATTAGCGGAAAGTATCTTAATCAACCAATCGAGTTGCCATTAAGTTAAGTAAGATAGTTTATTATGTGAAAGAAAAAATTTTAAACAGTAAAAAATGATTAGTGATTTCACCATTTCAGTCAAAATCTTTTTGCCCGAACCAACTTTTTTTTTTGCGCCGACTTGTCAAAACTATAATATTAAAGTGACATACTTTTTATGTTAAACGTCACTTTCAATTTTCTGTCATTTAAAAATTGACGTAACGTACGTACGTCGGTTTATAATTGTAAAATGAAATACGTCTAATCGGTAATGATTTTACCGATAGATAGTAAATTGTCGCGAAAATTTATTATTTATTTTTTTTAAATACTATATGAAGATTATATATTTAATTATTGCATTTATGTACGTTAACCTTTATATCAGCTATGTTATTAAAATCTACTTTAAATAAAGCATTTTGCAAGTAAGAGAAGTCTTAAATATAAAGATATTTAGTTCAAGAATGATTTTAGCATGTACCTCGACGAACACTGACTGCCACGTTGGAAAGTACAAAAAGCATTGTTTTTACGACAAAAACGACTCTTTCACAATTTTTTTAATTACACTCCTTGTATCTTGATTAGTGATGTAGTAGAAACTTTAATCCAAAGTTAAATATTGAGGTTCATTACACCTTTATGGTAGGGTATTTAAAGTTGAAAATATTGAAGAGCTAAATATTAAAGTTAAAATCATAATCGCGGTAAACAAATTTATCCTATGTATTAAAAAATTTTACATCATAATTAATCAAGCTCATCAAGATATGGAATATGGTGGCACTCGATATTATCTACCTGCGCTTTTATCTTCCTAAAATGACGTGACAAAGCAAAATTTGACAAGACCACTGCACGCGACTAAAATTAATCCAACGATCCAAGAACAAAGTACTGAACAAGTAAAAAAAACAAGAAATACAAAGTAACTGCAGTCGCAGCAGAACAACTACAAAATTAAGAACTGTTCATGTTATACACTATGCGCCAAACGTTACAGATGTTATTACGAGTGAATGCATAACCGCTAATGTGTACTATCTAAAATTATCAATGGGTCTTTGTTTTTTTTTTTTAATAACTATGTGTGTTCTCAAGCACCTTAATCAACCCGTCGGAACGGGTCTGAGGGTATAATGTAATAAATAAATTGCCATTAATTTTTCAAAGAAATGATGCTTATAAAGAGGGTGTGGCTATATAGGAGGTGACTGTAGAGGAGGACGACTGTACTTCTGTAAATAAAGTGAAAAATTGTCGTGATTCAGAATTCGCGTTACTAACGTACCAAAAATACCAGTAATAAACATTATCCAACCAGGCACAGATTCACTTATTGCAAGGAAAAACGTTCAGACGTCCTAAGCCCATAAAAAAAAAGTACAGTAGATAATCAAGTGATAAAATATCAAATTCCACTTAGCGGTTACAATTTTTTTGTATGAAAGAGATGAAAGAGTTATAGTAAATACTCTATAAGAATTTTGAAATTTTTTATCGTAAGAATGGACAGCTCTGTTAAAGAATGCTGTCTTTATACAAATATTGAAATTCTGGGACACTTGAAGAACAAGTACCCCAGTGATCATCACATCATGTGAAATCATGCAATTACGTCATTTGTTTACTAGCACTAAACAAATTAGCCTAAACTAACATATCACCTAACCCTAACACTAACCCTAACGTAGGCCGAACACTTAATCATGTGATGTGATTGTCATGAAGACATCACTGGGGTACTTGTTCTTCAATCTTCCCGAAATTCTTACGATTAAATTATTAAAACACATCGACATAAAAACCGCAATATCTTTAATTTTGAAGGTTTAATATAGTCGAAATAAAATAATTCTAACATTAAAGTTTTAGAGACATGGTAAAAGATATTTTATTTCAGTTGCTGCTAAAGTTTTTAAAAGTACGTGATAATAGTAATTTATTATTATTAAAAAGCTTAACTTCATCATTATTGATTATGAGCTTTAATTTTGACATACTGGCAACCCACTTTTCTTTATGGGTGACACTAAGACGACTAAAAATACAATTATGAGACCAACCGTAAATATTCATTTCATAGTTAATCAACGAAGCGACGGGTTTCATAATAACGTCGACAATTCTTTGTGTATTCACTTATGGATAATCAGATATTATTATTAACTTAATCCAAATCTTTAAAAGTAACTTTTTGGTTGAACCAAAATTATAGACAATTTTTATCACCTGGAAAATGTCAAATGAATACGAACTAGTCGTCTCATGTTTAATGAATTGAATGAAAAATATTCACAAGACGAAGGTAAATGCTTATTGATTAGAGAGAAAAATTACATTTGTAAAGAAAAAAGAGGAAAACTAGCAATATAATTAAATATTGCTTTTTTAACCTATTACTGTATTATGTCTTATTTGGAACATCAAGCTTTTGTTTCTTGGATGGTGATTGTGATAAACTTTGATTTTCGTTTAACAACGCTTGAAAATTAAACAGTGCAATTTTCCAATCATCACTTTGAATTAAACCTTGTAATGCTCTTTTTTCCATGTTCAAAATGATTTCTTCCTTTTTTAACATTATTTGAATTTTTTGAATTTAGAACGACATTATCTAAAATCTTTGATGTTTCTGAAATTGATTGAAGAGAATTCAGTAATGAACGACATGTACTCTGTAATTCTTGCTTGGGATTTAAAGTAGATGTCATATTCGTGGACGTTTCTTTCAAATTAGGTAGTATGGTAGGAAAATTTTGTATGACTTTTGGTTTATTGTCACTCTTCAGTGGATCCTCGACACCATCTTCACTACTATCATCTTCAGTCTTATCGGAAAATACCCAATTATCATCATCTATTAAATTATGATAATTATTAATTATTTAACTAAAACATAAAAAATTTTTTAGAAATTTATTAATAATACCAGCTTCAACATCCAATGCCAATTCTGCTTCTTCGCGAGATGGTAAAGTGACAATAGGAATATTATCCATTTGGACACTATTCATATATAATATTGATGCGCGAATATGTTTGCATATGTATCCTCGAGAAAGGAAATCAATACATTGGCACGATATCTCTGTCGTTGGATATATACATGCCACATAAACAATTTCGCTTTGTTTATCCGGTCTTACCCATACATTAAGCTTGTCCGTATACTCGTATTTTACAATTCCCCAAAATGATGCCGCGATTTTTTTTGCCTCCAAGTCACGTTTTTTATCAGGTTCCATATATACCGAATGTTTATAATTTGCTTTCAAAAGTTCCACATAACGCTGATCAATATAATTTTGACTTTGTGATTTTAAATTCTCTTCTAATTGTTTTTGGAATTTATGCCTTTTCATAAAATTAGGTGTAACACATTCAACCAGATACATGACCAATACATCAATTCGTAATTGTGTACCTCTTCTCTGGAGCTGACGTAGAGATTCTTTGCTGAGATGATTATCAATTAATTCAATGCAATTATTGGTAGTCGGAATAAACGATACGTCAATGTTCAAAATTTTTGCTGCATTAATTCTCCCAGCTTGTGACCAACCAAGTATTGTGAGACCACACCAATTGTTTAGCAAATATTGAAAAAATTTAATTCCACCCTCTAAAATACTGAGAATCTGGCATGATGAATTAGTCTTATACGCTCCATCAAATTGACTCTAAAATAAAAATTATATCATTAAAAAAATTTTTTTTTAAATTATAAAGAAAAATAAAATAAATTTACCTTTAAACCCTTTTGCGCATTAATAACAGTTGCTTTAATATGATTAGTGTCGTTCATAGTATTTATTTGTTGAATCACACTTCTCATATAAGATTTCATTTCCTTTCTATAAGAAACGATTTGCTGAGAACCATTGGCGCCAAGAAATTGCTTTAATATCTTATTCCATTCTTTATTTACATGAAAGAAGTTATAAATCACTGCAGCACCTGGCCAAACTTGATGCACTGCTTGTTGTTCTCGATAATTTATATCAGTCATAACAACCTAAAATTTCAAAAAATTTTACAAAGAATATAAAAATTTACTTAATTAATGCATGTAATGATAAAAAAAAATTTAAAATACCTTTGGAAAAAATTTCCCTAAATTTTTTTTCACCCAACACATCAATAAACTTTTGTAATAAAGTGCTCAGTATTCGATAATCGTAACCATCACCAGTAGATTTTTTTGATTTGGGCAGAGAAAAAAGGAAATACGCAACAGGAATACTACGATTATCTTTATCAAGTATCAATAACGCGAATAAAAGTATTCTATTATCACAAATAGTAAACGTTCCATCCATTATTAATAATTTCTGATGACCATAAGTCCATGCAAGATCTCTTTGTTCTAATGTTGAAAGACCAATTTCGAGTCTATCATTTTCTTGAGTTCTTGGTTTATAATGAAAACATGAATTTCGTATCAATGAATTACTATCTCCCTTTAAAAAAAATAATTCTAATAAACTAGATTCTACAGGTTGTCGCATATTGATGTTTAACTTTATTTTTTGTATTTCACCCATGATACTTGATATATCCGAAGGATTAACGAGCAGCCTAGAATTATCCAAAATAACTAACCCATTGCAACTATTATAAACAAATCTTTGATTGTCCTTCAACACCCATCTTATAGGTACGTAAGATTTTAATAGATCAGATGTAATCTCTTTAACCATAGGATGAAGTTGTAAAATCGATGAATCAGAAACGTGTGATTCAACCGGTGATGCGATCAATGACGGAGTTTCTTGTAATGGTATAGTTGATGATGTAGTCACAATTACTAACGGTTCGGCCACTTGTTGTACGGTTTTATCTGATTGAACGCATCCATTTACATGCTCAAAATATCCCATAACTTTTTCATAAAGATCCGTTGATTTATTGATAGTAATTTCTGCAAAAGCTAAACATTCCAAAAATTCAAAATTATGTCCACTTTCATCCGTATTTTTAGTATTAGAATTTTGATTAAAAATTCCACAACCACATTGATATAAAATTTTTTGTACATTAATATTATCATTATATTTATGTCTTATGACCCATTTCGAATTCGTTAACTTCGCGTCAGAATCTAATAAATCCGAAAGCATATGAGACCGTAAAAACTGGGTTGCCTCTTTTTGTTGTTCTGGTGTCCACGATAAAATAGTTATCTTATCATTTTCTAAAAGCTCATTTAAAGCTGATCTTTGAACATCATTCAACAACAAGTATGAATCTATCGATATTTTTTTACTCATTTTTCCCTATCATTAATAATTTTTTTTTTTATTTTTTTTTTACAAAGATTAATATTATTTATTAAACTAGGATATTAATTTAATAGCAACTCTTAATTCATTCATTACCTTTTTTAAAGGTTATCGATATCAAAAGTTTAATCGTACACGTCGAGTACGCAAAAAATATTTTTTAAAAATGACAAAATAAGAACGGTTTAAGTTTGAATGCAGTGCTTGCACCTTTTATGCATGATACACAGACGTTGTAACATCTTATCTAAAATTAGAATAGTCATTGCAACCGTTAATCAAATTAATCAAATCATGTGACTCAATTGCTAAATCATCGAAATTTATTGATTTGCCGAAGGACATTTTACAAAGTAATTGGAGTGATATCGTCAAAAGAACCCAATAAGATTGGGTGCTCTAAAAGAAAATTGAAACTATTATTTACACCGGCCAAGCAGACGAAAAATCAATATATGAATAGATTGTAACAATGTTATATGACTTGATAGATCTCATTTTTTCTTTGGTTGTCCGGCGGCGTTTCTTAGGTCCATATTTTCTGGCACGTATAATGGTGGAGTTTTAAAGTTTTAAACTCGTTATTATCGCACTCAAATTCCGAATTAACAAATTCACCAATCCCTACATTTTATTAATCAGATAATCAGAAATCTTTATGTTATAATTTTGATAAAATCAAAACTCACTCTAATATTCCACACATTGGACAAGCATTAAGGATAAAGTGCTGATAGAGCTGACATTGCGAATGTATCGAGCAATGTGCTGTAAAAATAGCACAAAAATTTTTTATATACGATGGTGCACTAATTACACCGAAAGCAGCTGTAATTCTGCCCGGCATTATCACTTCGGCCTAAATTATTATTGTAAATCATGTGAACTTAAGCTGCATTAGCCAGCTGATACTTCTGTATCAGCTGGCTTAGCCGGCTAAGCCGCCTTAGCGGCTACTCCTTTCATAGGTAGAAATTCGTATGATTGGCTGTTTAAATCAATTTAATTTTACATTATTTATACAGTTTAAAGTACTTTTTAAAAAAAAATAAAACTACGAAGAATAAACAAAAAAGAAACGTATATAAAAAGTTTTATTAGGGTTGTAGGACTCCACTATTAAAAATAATCTAAATCAATTCTGTTTTAGAGAAGTTAGCATGGTAATAACCTATCTTTAAGAAGTCGCTATTATGCTAACTTCTCTAAAACCAGAATTGAATTAGATTATTTTTAATGGTGGAGTCCTACAACCCTAATAAAACTTTTCATATGTTTCTTTTTTGTTTATTCTTCGTAGTTTTATTTTTTCTAAAAAGTACTTTAAACTGTATAAATAATGTAAAATTAAATTGAATTTATTAGCCAATCAGACGAACTTCTGTCTATGACATTATAATATTTAGATACGATATATAACGGCATTACGACATTACGGCATTACGGCATTACGTCACGTGCCGTAACCGTATTAATTTGTCAAATTAATTCTACCGCCAACACTACGTACTGTACAACTCTAGTGTTGTACAGTACTTAATATATATATTGTTTGCCAAAATGCACTGCATCAACGTTTCGATAAAATTAATTCTTCTCGTACAGCATACGTTTTGGATATAAAATGTCAAATGCAAAAGATAATAATACATCAGATGAAATTATTAAAATCATCGATGCATTTAATCAACTGAAATTTATCGATTGTCAAAAATCAGCCGATATGAATGACCCAGATGGAATATTCTGGCTTGGTTATTGTTACGAATATGGAATTGGAGTTGAAAAGGATGAGAATAAGGCATTCATTCATTATCAAAAATCCGCAGAAATGAATAATCCTAACGCAATGTATCAAGTTGGTTATTGTTATTATTTAGGAATTGGGGTTAAATTAGATAAGCATGAAGCGTTTATGCATTATCTAAAATCTGCCGAAGCTGGTAATGCTATGGGAATTTGGAAAACAGTCATTTGTTACAAATACGGAATCGGTGTGGAAAAGAATGAAGGCAAATTCAAAGAGTGGATTCAAAAGTAAGTTCCTTGTTAATTATTTGTTAACATATTTAAATTTTATATTTTAAAATTTAAGATTATTAAAAATTATTCAATCCTTTAGGGAGTAAGTATAATAATCAATTTTTGCTTACAATAATTCATTATTTAAATAATATACTCATAACAGTTTATTCACATTAATTTAGTCCGTAAGTATAAAGAACATTTATTAATCCAAGTATTTAAATAAGCTATTCAAATTCATGAACATTTATTATTTAATTTTATTTTATTCATGTATAAATTAAGTCTGTGAGTATAAAGTACATTTATTAATCTAAGTATTAAATTATACTTTATAACTTATAAATATTTACTATTTAATTTATTTTGTCCAATTTAATTTAGCGGGTAAGATATAAAAAACATCTATTAATCTAAGTATTTAAAATAAGCTACTCAAGTTCATGATTATTTACTATTTTTATTCGCGTTAATTTAGTGGGTGAGTATAAAGAACATTTATCAATCAAAGTATTTAAAATAAGCTATTAAAGTTCATGGACATTTACCATTTAATTTTATTTTATTCACATTAATTTAGTGGGTGAGCATAAAGAACATTTATTAATCAAAGTATTTTGAAATAGCTCTTCAAGCTCATGAATATTTGCTATTTAATTTTATTTTATTGTGTTAATTTAGTTTGTGAGTATAAAGAACATTTCATTGCGGAAATCTCACATTTTTGCGTAAGCGACAAAATATCCTAGATTTAGCGTAAATTATTAATAATATAGGTCTCTGACAGGAAATTTTCATAGCAAAGCACTAATTTAGCTTCTTACTAGCACTATTAACGACTTTGCTAAAATCTCACATTTTTGCGAAAGGGACAAAAATATCCTATATTTAGTGTAATTATTAATAATATAGGGCTCTAAGAGGAAATATTCATAACAAAACGCTAATTTAGGCAAATTTAGTTTCTTACTAGCGCTATTAACGAGGTTTTTTTGACTGAGTATGAAAATTTTCTAATTTTTTATACTCAGTCAAAAAGCCTCGTCGAAACCTCGTTAATAGTGCTAGTAAGAAACCAAATTTGCCTAAATTAGCGCTTTGTTATGAATATTTCCTCTTAAAGCCCTATATTATTAATAATTTACACTAAATATAGGATATTTTTGTCCCTTTCGCAAAAATGTGAGATTTTAGCAAAGGTGATGAGGCTTTTTGACTGAGTATGAAAATCAGAAATTTTTCATACTCAGTCAGAAAGCCTCGTCAAAACCTCGTTAATAGTGCTAGTAAGAAGCTAAATTAACGCTTTGCTATGAAAATTTCCTGTTAGAGACCTATATTATTAATAATTTACACCAAATCTAGGATATTTTGCCGCTTTCGCAAAAATTTAAGATTTCCGCAAAGTTATTAATTTAAATATTTTAAATAAGCTATTCAAGCCCGTCAATAATTACTATATATTTAATTTAATTTATTTTCGTTAATTTAGGATGTGAGTATAAAGAACATTTATTAATTTAAGTATTTCGATTAAGCTATTCTAACCCGTCAATAATAATTTATTTTATTTCGTTAATTTAGTCGGTGAGTATAAAGAACATTTATTAATCAAAGTATTTAAAATAAGTATCCAAGTTCATGAATATTTATATTATTCGTGTTAAATTAGTGAGTGAGTATAAAGAACATTTATTATTAATCAAAGTATATAAAATAAGCCGTTCAAGTTCATGAATATTTACTGTTTAATTTATTTTATTCACGTTAATAGCGGGTGAGTATAGAGTTCCTATCCATTATCCGTTTATCCATTTATCTATTGGATATCCAGATCTGAATTTATTCGGATATCCGTTTTACTATTGATATCCGGATAATTATCCGAATATTTGTCGGATTATCCGGATACCAATAGTAAATGGATATCCGGATAAATTCAGATATGGATAAATGGATGACGGATTTATCCGGATTGGACCTCTAGGTGAGTACGTATAAAGAACATTTATTAATTTAAGCATTTCGATTAAGCTATTCTAACCCGTCGATAATTACTATTTAATTTATTTTGTTTCGTTAATTTAGTCAGTGAGTATAAAGAACATTTATTAATATAAGTATTTAAAATAAGCTATTAAAATTCATAAATATTTACTATCTATTTTTATTTTATTTCGCTTCAATTTAGTTTGTGAGTATAAGGGCATTTATTAATCAAAGTATTTGAATAAGCTATTCAAGTTTATTAATTAATTTCATTTTATTTGCAAGAAAATTCATTAATCAAAGTATTTAAAATAAACTATTCAAGCTTATGGATATTTACTATTTAATCTTATTTTTATTCTCGTTAATTTAGTTTGTGAGTATAAAAAAATTTATTAATCAAAGTATTTAAAATAAGTTATTCAAGTTCGTGAATATTTATTTTTATTTTTACTCACGTCAATTTAGTGGGTGAGTATAAAGAACATTTATTATCAAAGTATTTAAAATAAGTTATTCAAGTTCATGAATATTTTACTATTTAATCTTATTTTTATTCTCATTAATTAGTTTGTGAGTATAAAGAATTTATTAATAAAAGTATTTAAAATGAGTTATACAAGTTCGTGAATATTTAATTTATTTTTATTCACGTTAATTTAGTAAGTGAGTATATAGAACATTTATTAATCAAAGTATTTAAAATAAGTTATTCAAGTTCGTGAATATTTAATTTTATTTTTATTCCCGTTTATTTAGTGAGTGAGTATAAAGAGCATTCATTAAGTGAAATACTTAAAATAAGTTATTCAAGTTCGTGAATATTTAATTTTATTTTTATCTCGTTTATTTAGTAAGTGAGTATAAAGAGCATTCATTAAGTGAAGTATTTAAAATAAGTTATTCAAGTTCGAAGTTCGTGAATATTTAATTTTATTTTTATCTCGCTTATTTAGTTAGTGAGTATAAAGAGCATTCATTAAGTGAAGTATTTAAAATAAGCTATTAAAATAAGTATTCATTGAATATTTGATTTTATTTTTATTCTCGTTAATTTAGTTAGTGAGTACAAAGAGAATTTATTAAGTAAAGTATTTAAAATAATCTATTCAAGTTTATGAATATTTACTATTTAATTTTATTTATTCGCGTTAATTTAGTAAGTGAGTATAAAAATATTTACAATAAGCTATTCAAGTTCATGAATATTTACTATTTTATTTGCATTAATTAGCCGGTGAGCATAAAATTATTTGTGTTCGATTTAAAAGTCACATAAAACAATATAAAATAACCAATATAATATGTCAATTAAATAATTATAAGAAAATCAAATTATGGAAAATGTACACATTGTAATGAATATAACACGCGGGAAGCATGGTGCCAGACATGTGATCCTGACATTACAATTCGAGAATGGACAAGTGGAAATAAGGATATCGATAATTTCTTAAAAGAGTTTCAACTTAGATCTTATAATTATGAATATATGATTGAATGGATTCCATTTATTAGACTAAATAATATTAAAAAGATTGGTGAAGGAGGATTTGGCTCTGTATTTTCTGCGACCTGGTTAGATGGTATACGAAAAATTAAAAAAATTGAGAAAACTTATAATGGTGAGGATGACAATGTTGATGACGAATATCTATATGTAAGATCGCGTGAACCATCTAGCACTGTTGCACTCAAGACCTTATCTGGTTCCAAGGAAAATCCTCATGATTTTTTGAAAGAAGTAAGTTAAATCATTGTACAGTTTATTAAACACATACTGAACTAATTCATTTCTATAAATTTACGAAGTTTTACAATAATGCGAAATGTAGATTATACGGTAATAAGCTTGGTATATATGGATTGACTCAAAACACAGAAACAAGTGAATACTTGATGGTATTTCAACATGCCGATAATGGAAGTCTTTATAAGCTTTTAAGAATGAAATTTCGAGATCTTACTTGGCAAATTAAATTAAAATTACTTTTAGATATTTCAAATGATTTAGCTGAGATTCATAAAACAGGATATATTCATGCAGACTTTCACAGTGGTAATATTTTGCAAGATGAAGGCATTAGTAAAAATATGCGATCTTACATCTCAGATCTAGGATTGTCTAAAAAAACAAATGAAAATAATTCAGAAGGTGGTATTTCTGGAGTTTTGCCTTATGTCGCTCCAGAGGTTTTATTGGGACAGAAGTTTACAAAAGCTGCAGATATTTATGGTTTCGGAGTCATTATGTCAGAAATGTCAACTGGACAAAGACCTTTCGATGGTTATCAATTTGATGATGAACTTGCAGTAAAGATTTGCATTGGATTGCGACCTGAATTTGCGCCTGGGACTCCGAATTGCTATATTGAATTAGCTAAACAATGCATGGATTCTGATCCACAGAAACGACCTACTGCTTACGATGTTTGGGATAAACTTGCTGATTGGAATGATATCATGAATGATTCGCATTGGGATCCAAATTATGCAGATGAAATTAAAAAGCAATTCCTAGATGCTGATAAAACAATTAAATCATTGCCAATTATCACACCCAAACATCCAGATTTTATGTACACTAGCAAAATAATAAGTACTCAAAGAATATCAAGTGCAATCAAAGGTATTTATTGCAAAAATTATGCTACTGTGTATAATAATTATTTAAAACTAATTATGCCATAATAGCAACTTTACAAAGTAAACCCATCGATTCTGTTGAAATTCCTTTTAGTAAGTATTATATTAAGGTATAAATTTATTACTTATTTTTTATTTATAATTGATTTAAATTTAATACTTCTCTAAATGCCTAGCCTACTAAAGCCGTTTAGCATCATAATTAAAAATCAATCTATTGCTGAAGCCTTGAATACTTTTTTTTTAAGTACGAATAAACTTTATAATTGTATAAATGAATATAAAATGCAAACTACTAGACTATATTTTATATATGTTATAACTCAGCAATAATTTGTAAAAAAAATTTATTGCTTATTGTTAAAGCTACAATTTTGTTAAAAACCAATTTACTTCGTTAACATTTTACGTGATTTTATCAATAAAGTTTCAAAATAATCTATTTAAAAAATTACAAAAATGTTGCAATGATTTTTTGTTATCCAAATCTATAATATTGTAAAACATGAGAGTGGAATTGGTGAATAAATTATTCGAACATCGAATAAACTTTATTCATTGAATTTTTAACTCTGTCAATCATCATTTTGATAGTCATAAGTTTTTTGATTTGTTAATATCATAAATTTTAATTTATCCCGATACAACATACCCCACATACTTGTTGCCAAATAAGATATCCATGAGTGTTTTTATAAGGTTTGTAGTGGATAAATTTAGGAAAGAGCATGTTTAAAGAAATAGATTTGCAATATCAAAGAAAAAAATAAATGCTTCGTGATGTCCACCAACTATATCAAACTATTTGAACGTGATTAAGTAATATAATGGACAAAATACATTGTATAATATCAAAGAAATAAAATAGCTAGCAATTCAATATTAGTTTAGAAATTTTAGCAGAGTTTTCTTGACCTTTGGCAAATTCAGATTTATAAAACTTATTGTTTGGAACCTGATGTCGGGTGGTTTCTAGTCTTTCTTTAATGATTTTGCGTGAAACAGCGATGCCTTTCTGCTGGAATGGGGGTATTTGGTGATTCATAATTATTATATTTTTTTATATTTATATGATATATTACTTATTTAACTTAATTTTAATCTATATATAAAATAAAATAATAACAATTATCCGATATTTTTTTAAAATAAAAGAAAAAGTTAAAAATTTTTAAAATTAAGGCCATAAAAACTTAATAAATTGGTTTTCGTAACCAAATTCTGCAAAAGTTGAAAACAATTTTTGACTATATTTAGTACCGAGTGATTTTTTTTTTTAGGGGAATTTACAAATAAGGTTTACAAATACGGTCCAAATTACTGTAAAAATAATTATATATAAGGGCCTAATTTTTAAAAAATATCATATATAAGGGCCCAAAATAACTGTCACGCTCTTCACGCCTGTGGCTTGATCGTTATTAGTATAAAAAACGTAAACATTGCATAAAAAATGTAAGGATCGATTGTAAATTAGTAATTATAAATGAGAAAAGAAAAATTTTTTAAATTTAATAAACTTAATTTCTTTGCATGAAATTGCTTATTGTTATTACGAACCACTATGATGTCAAGAAAACATTGAGAATTGGCATGTCATTTGCTAATATAGAAAATGTTCGTTCAGCTTTAGAGAGTTACTTTGTTGAACTTCGCCTTATGAATAATTGTGCTAGTTTAACGCTATTTTTATGCAATATTTAAGCGAAAACGATTATAACTAGCACTTCATTTATTCTTTATCTAATAATCAATATATAGATAACTAACTCTAAATGTCTATAATAAAACAATCAATAATCCTACAATCGTATTGTTATAAGCCTGTGATCCTAGATTTGGGCCCTTACATGTAATATTTTTTAAAAATTAGACCTCTATATGTAATTATTTTTAATTTAGGCCTGTATTTGTAATTATTTTCACTTTCCGGGCCCTTGTTTGTAAAACCCCATTTTTTTAAATGTATAAAAAAAAGTCTATATGTTTTTTATAAATAAAATTTTTTGAATAACTCTTTCCCTTAAATCTGTAAATCATAAGGGAGGTAGGGGTATTATGGCGAATAGGGTATTATGGCGAATTCGATATGTCTCGTGATCCCGTGATCAGAATCGGATGATTTACACACCATTCGATTCGTCTCGGTGAGACGAATCGAATGGTGCCGAATTTGTTCATTTCCGATCATTGGAACATGAAATATCGTTATTTGAACGAATTTTTACTTAAAAAAGAAAAACAGAGCACATAAAAAAATTTTTTTCACATAAATAAATCCATCTTAGCATGTTAAGCAATTTTGTTCGCAGTAACAAATTCTACCTAAGTTCAAAACTTTTATGTAGCCTGATGACCTTTTTCTTTATTTATTTTTACTTTAAAGAAATAAAGGCTTATAAGTAATATATTATGTATTATAGCGAAGTAATTACAGTGGGACTAGAAATTTACTTCGCGCAAAACCAAAACTTATTAGATAGAATCAACTAAAAAAAAATAATTTTTAAAATCTTTTTTATGTATAACAATTCA